>OMLI01018693.1:0-12613 GCA_900302605.1 Rondeletia loricata
GAGGAGATGTGGCGACACTGGAGCAAGGTGAGGAGTGAGAGGCGAGGACCAGGCTTGAGGCAGCAGGGGAGGGTTGGTGACAGTCACCTGATCCCCTCTCGGGTGGCGGCGGGGAGGGGCGTGGAGGCCACACTGAAGTGTGAAGGGCCCGGGAGGGAGCCAGAAGGACCAAGATTACAAACCTATTACCCGCGTGACAATAGAGGTGTGAAGTAGGAGATGAGTGTGAAATAAACGTGGGAATAAAAGGAAGGGAATGCAGAAGTGCAGGTGCTGACCGGGTGATGATGGGTCACTGGGAGGCCTGCTGGTGGGGAGGTGAGAAAGACCAACAGATCTTGGGGGAGATTAAAGACGCGTGATTCTTGGACGGGTCATTAGGTGAAGGTGCTTGTGCCTTGAAATGTCACCTGTATGTGAAAATGTCTCTCTTTTAAGGCAGACTTTGATTTATGTAAGAGGAGGATGTGAAAAGAATACACCTAAAATCTAAAACCCATTAGTACCAGCCATTCTGTTCTGCCGAATTTCACCGCAGTTATGAATATGTTCAAGAACAAACACTCGACCACAATCACCACATCCCCTCATCCTGTCTGTAACAGAGTCAGAGGAATGACCTCACCGTGGGCAACGCCTTACAGATCCGCTTTCATTATGAATTGAGGATTTCATCATGCGCGCATCACACAGGGGTCGTGTTACCAATGTGTGGCAGACTGCATACTTCAAGGTAATTTGGTTGAAATGATAGCTTCTTTGTGGTGCGGTGCTTCTTTACAAACCCTGTATTACGAGTACTTTGTGGTTTGTCGCAATCTTTCAAACGGGGCCTTTTCTTTCAGACCGTTCTGTTAATAGCAGTGATATTGACTCGGAAGTGCCACCGCTGTCAGGCAGGAGACGGCGTGACATCATTCTCTTGTGTTGAGGTATTGGGTTGGCTGACTGTCTGCTGTCTGTCTGAAAGGCTGCCAGCAGCTTGATTTGTCTGTCTGCCTGGTGTTTGCCCAGGCATTCCTCCCTGGCACGGTCCCAAAGGGGCTAGGAGCAGCAGGGTGGGTTGTCTTCCTGCAGGATGCCTAGGCCCTCGTAAGGCGACCGGTATACTCGAACTTACCTTCCATGTCAAAGATCAAAGAGGTAACCGTAACCTAAGGAGACCCGAAATATATAGTGGTGACAAAAACTCAGAGAACAACAACAACAATGGCTACGGGGGAAAGAGAGACAAAGGCAGCTGAGGGAATATGAGGGTTTAGAAGCGGTTTGATCGCTCATGAAGGTGCAGATATCCTCTAACAAGCTCTGCAAGTCTTGCCATTTTGAAGAGTTGATCACGAGATGTTAGCACGGAGATGTAAACGAAGCCAATGACCTGGAAAAGGAAATGGAGACCCTTTTCCCACAAGGCAACACAACCAATCGTGTGATGTTTTAGACCAATTGCACATGGTCACATAGTGGGAACTTCAGCCAGCAAGCCTGTGCATGCTGCGAAGTCCAAAGACGCACTTTATTTCCCCCCACAAGCGTGTCCTTTTGTTTGTGCAAACCTTCCAAATGTGTTTTCTGCAGCAGTATACTGTGGCCTTTAGGGGCACCAGCACCCGCTGCCAGCACTCACATTCACAGACTATCTGAAGAATTCCTACTGAAGTAAACACTGAGAAATGATTCCTAAACTTAATATAATGCTAATATGCAGTAAGTCCATTAGTCTCAATACTGTAAGTGCTCATTGTCTTTGTCTGCGAGTATTTTTTTTGGAAAACTTGTATTTGCGTCAGCCAGTTTCTTCGGAGCTTAATCTAATCCAAATATTTTAGTGTGTTTCCACCCGTGTTGGAGTTTAATGGAGGTCATGGTGGAATCGCTGTAAAGAGGCTTGTGCAGGCTGCTACCCTGACGTAGGGGACAGAAATAGGCATCCCAGCTTGACCTTAAAGAGGTCCCTTTGTTAAAGGTGATGTGATCATTCTTGGGCTGTCCTCAGCTGCAGGTGGCCAGGAGCCTCCTGCTGAGAGCCGGAGACTCCCAGAGTCAGAGCATTAGCCTGTCAAAGGAGCAGATTAGGCAGCCAGTGGGACGAGGGGGGGGAGACCCCTACACCCCCACTGAGCCACCGGCCCCATGACCTCTCCTTTACAACTTACAACATTTCTGATTCTTTTACCAGGCTTTGAATATGTTGTGCATTACCACGTGAATCCCACAAAGTTCATTAATATATTAAATTCTGAATACAGGATCTTGTAGGCCTCCAGGCTTTACTTTGCTGGATTCTTCTTATAAGTTCAGACACTTGTCAAAGATTGTTAGCCGTGAATTAATGCGTAGACCTATATTTAGCTCTCCGTTATGTTTAGTTGAGCTCCCCGGGAAAGGGGAATTAATATTCAAAGGGAAAGATCAAAGAGTTTACAAAGCAAGCCTCACCAAAGTGACAGGGGCGAACGAAACGGTGGTGTTTCAGAGACTAATTTATCTGACCAGTTGGATGAAAATAAACAAACATGACCCTCCATCGAGCTCGCACAGTTCCCCGCCAGCAGAGGTAGGGGGTCGGAGGCTTGAGGTGGGAGTAGAGAGAAAACTTCACAGCACATTTGCCTGGTTTGAGAAATCAATAAAGACGCTTTCATGTGAACTTCACGGGAGAGAATGACCCAGAAACGCTCACACAGGTTCATTAGTGGCTGGGATCCGCCGGTGTTCCTCGCTGCAGCAGGGAGGAGACGCAGAGCAGTTGCCTGTGGGCGAAGTGAAAGGGCAAGAAGAGAGAGAGAGAGGATTCAGGAGATGTTTTCACTGCAGAGCCTATTGTACTGCAATATGTCTGTCTGCCATGTGGGACCGCCAACATAAAATATGCATGTTAATCCATATGTCGAAGAGTCTTTTGCCATGAATATTTAACATTCCGGCCACAGAGAGGGATATACACCATGCAGCTATACGTTCTCTAATATGAGTGGAGAGGTCTTAAGTGCACCTTTCTCCTCGGCCTGATTATCACAGGCATTGCAATCAATAAATCATTGCTTTTGACAAGATGAATCAAAAGACATGAATTTCAAAAAGTGACCTCCAGCTGAAGCCAAACCACACACAACACGCAACACAACTTTGTTGGCCACCTGGTTCAGTGAAAGTCACAACATCAAAGAACGAAGCCGGGAGTCCCGGGGGGGAAACTATTGATCGAGAGCCACAGAGAGGTGTGTGGAGTTCAGGTGCATAAGAGAACATGTTATGGATCGGTGCGTCCGTGGCTTGCTGGGACAGATGTCGGGGTTATGGTGGGGGGGGTGAGGGTTACAGGTTCAACCTCAAGGCAGCTGTGGTACACTGTTGTATGAAAGTTGCAGGAGGGTTACGCATATGACCTTAATCTCCACTCAACACGCCCGGTAACGGTTATTGTTGATGCATGAATGCATCTATTCAAAACAACCTTTAAATTTCATAGCGGTAAGCAGAACAACGGCTTGTTGTCTCAAATGTGGTTAAATGGGACAATGGCTTTTTTTGGTTTTTTACCATGAGAAGTGGCTTGAAAAGTGTACGAACTGAAAGAGGATTTGAATACCTTGAGGACGTCTGTTTGATTTTCATTATCTAATTTCTCTCCCACTTGAAAGGGGACCCTTCAACCTCGATTAATAATTGACATTTTATTACTGATCCCCCTCATCGTGGCAGGCGTGCGCTTTGAAGTGAGCTGTGTTCTTTTATCAGCACGGTGCCACGTATTGATCGCTGGGAAGATAGGAGCACTATCAAAGGGATTCCTCTTGGGGCAGTCAACGCCCGGTCACCTCATACTCCTGGAATGTGGTCAAGAACTGGTCAGATTCTCTCTCTCTCTCTCTCTCTGTCCGTCTCCTCGCATCCCTCTATCTCTTATTTGGTCCAGCCTGCGTCTGAGTGCTGCTTATCTGGGTTAAATATTCGCAAAGAGAAACAAAGAAGCCAACGAAATGACATCATCTGGAGGGGAGAGAGAGGGGACGCTAGATGGTAGATGTTACTGCTGTATATTTCCCGGAGAAGACGTGGCATGGCTTTTCTCCACGATCTGTCAGGTCCCGTGCTCTGGCTGCACGATGATCTCATTCATAATGCTCATTATGGTTCACTGGAGATGCTTATCGTCGGCTGACTAGCAAACAACTACGTAAACAGTGTACATTTTCTTTTCCCGCCCGTTAAATTGACGTGGTGTTTTTCCATAGCCGTCGATTGGAAATGCTGAAGAATGGGCATAAAGGATATGACTTGTTGTTATACCACAACAACAATAACCAGAAAACAAGGCATATTAGTCATGCACGTGGGCAGCGGGATAAAAGCTGATTACCTCGAGTGTGAATTACAGCATGAAAGCTCAATAGTGTTCGGAGAATGATCAGCTACATCCCACTTCACGTGAGAAGGATAATAACTTCAGGAGATTTATATAATCCATACATGTTGGCAATACACCACACTCCCTTGTTTATCTCATCTCATGCATTTAAATCCCATATGTTGTTGATTTGAAGGCCAGGCATCGATTGTTGTTTCACACACAGAGACCAATCGTCAAAAGCACTTAGAATAAAACATGGAGCGCAATCATAATGAGCATAGTGTTTTTAACTGAAAACATAATGGCCACCTATGAAAATACATAGCCCATTTTCAGCGGTGAACACTTAGAGGCCATTAGCAATAGTCGCGTGAGAGCCGGGCATCTTTCCATCATCAATATCCCATAAGTGGACCGCTACGTGTACGCCGAGGGCCGGCCTGGTGGAATCCTCCCAGGTTGTTTGCCGCTGATGACCTGTCCAGACTGACTGACAGCACTTTTGTTTTCCGCGGATTAGGCAATCTGACTTCATCACGGTCCGTGAGGAGGGTTCACGTAACGCTGCCTGAAGGTCACTACACCCATGTGACCCCTCCTGTCTACTGGCTGCCCCGACGACAGGCCCGTCAGCCCTCCAGACCCAGGCCAGACAGTGGACGGACTGACCCCACCCCACCCCACTCGCACACACACACACACACACACACATACTTGACACACTTTCAGATCCCGACAAGAGTGTAAATTTTTAATGGAACATACATTAAGGAGCATTCATGGGCTGATATATGATGTGTCTCCGCAGCTAATATTTCAGCAGACTGTGTATCAGATCAGCATTGAATGATTGATTTTCTATCAGGCTGCTTCTCTTGAATGAATAATTCAGGGTTATACCTTGTGACACCTTCAGCATATTCCGTTACAGTAGCTTACATTGTTTTCATCACCAGTTTCATTTTGATTTTTGGCCACGATGATGTAACAATTATGTGAGACTAGTAGAGATGAATAAAGAAGGAGAGGCTAGGATCAGATGAAAGAAGATTATATCCATATGCACGCCTACCATATTTTGTTGTCATACTATGGTAACTCTGTGTGTGTGTGTGTGTGTGTGTGTGTGTATATATGTTTCGTTGAGCATGCCTGGGAGAGTTGAGGGGCGGGTGTACGTGCCGGTTGATGACTTTCTCTGGCCTCGCTCTTGGCCTCCTGTCTGTGATGAGAAATGGGAGACGGCGGTGTCTGAGGTCACACTCTGATTACCTGTCCCCACACGGGGTCAAATGACTCTTAAATGTGTTGTTTACACTTCTACAACCCGGTTTAGGTGCTGAACTACAGTGAACCCTAGGGATTGCATAAAGCTGTGGACACTGGGTTCCCGGGTTTGGTGTCGAAGACTCCGTGACTCAACACACGACGTACGAAGGAGGTACGAAGGTCACACCGGTGCCAATGAAAATACTGTATCTTTGTAATACACTGGATATTCATTTCCACCATCAATAATCACAAAGGACCCAACAATCTCACCAAATAAATATCAAATCTGTGTAGAGGAACTTGACAGTTTCAGTGCAGAGCCAACTATGGCCCGCTGTTTGTCTTGGGTATGCGATAATTAGTGTCATAGTTTGATTTGCATTCCCAGATTCATAAGCGCATAAAGGGAGAAATCACTCCAGAGGGATTTGGTTGTATGTGTTGATTCGCAGCGTGAAGAAAGGGGATATCGCAGCGTTTTTTGTTTAATAGCTCCTGCATCTTTCAGGAGCGTCTCGCGTTTCAGCTGGCTGGAGTCCGAGAACTGGACGAACAAGCGCCGGATAATTATCCGAGCCGGTGTAAGTACAAATTGCTCAGACTGGGTCTTGAAAGGACTTGCTGATGCACATCAGAGAGGCTCTGGCAGCATGCTGGAGCTCTCCTGCTGGCCCTCAGCGAACCGCTGGCCCTCAGCTAACTCTCACTGTACCAACACAGGCGAATAACTAGCACACACAGACCCTTAATCAAAGGAAGAGACTGATACTGGTTACTTATCATGAGACCGTCTCCGTTGCATGATAAGCAAAGTGCATGACTCAGTATATTCTGTTAACGCCAGCATGACAACAACAAGGGCAGGTGGCCTGAGCAGACTAAAGTCATATTTGATGTCCAACAGCAGACTACTTACACTTGAGGAGTGTGACATCATGATGACTCTAAGCTGATAACCCAGCAACAAACCTGCAGTTGTTGTGTGGATAAGGGATTAGCCTCCCTTTGCTCTTTGAACCAGAAAAGGCTCAAACGAAAGGATCTCGCATGAAAGGAACTCGCTGAGAAAGCAGAAAAATCGGGGCACTTCTTCACATCAAAGGAGCTGAGTCACTCCGACGCCCTTTGAGCTTATGTGCCGCTGCTGCCGTTTGTGTTTGCAGGTGACGGTTTGTGTGTGTGTGATTTTCTTTTCTGTCTGTGTGTGTTGACCATGTCTGTCTGGCGTATCGGGTACGGTCTCTGTCTCCTTCCTACATTGTTGGCGGATAATGAGGTGTGATTAAATATGAATGCTAAGTGTTTGGTGGCTGGAGCCCAAAGCTGAAACCGGATCCAGCCGGGCCCACAGGCAGCATAATTAGTAGCTGATGATAGATGCCGTTAATGGTGCTTTTCCACCCAGCGCCGGCAGGCTTCTTAGCCGGACCTCCACGCAGCGGGCCCGCCTTTAAGCCGTCCGCCGTTAATTAAGCCCCAAATAAATAAACCCCGATACGACCGTGGAGGTTATAAGTTCTGCTTTAAAGCCGCAGTGCTGATTGCAACTGACTATATCTAAATTGCTGTTTAATGATCAACAATGATTAAATATTAAGCCATTTGTTGCATTTATTTGATCTCATTTCCATGAACACCTCTGGGGATTTCATGTTGAAAGCATGACGAAACCCCTGTCGAAAACAATATCAGCATTTCAAAGCTCTGAAGGGCTTTAATGGTGGAGAAAAGCCCTTTGTGCACGCTAGAAGGGCTGCGTTTGGCTCTTTGTATTGTCATAACCCCGGTGTGAGATTGACTCATCCGTGCAGAGCGGCCTCCAGGGTCTTCATCCTCTGCTTCTCTGCTGCGAGGCTGCGGACACCGCTGTGCCGCCTCACTGCAGAGAGAGAGACAGAGTCATGTCTACAGCTGTTAGGACATGCCCGCTTTGAGGTGCCGTGGCTTTAATGCGTGCAGCAGATTAAACAGGGCGCCTTTGTGAAGGCTGGAGAACTGGTCAGCTCTCCCACGCAGTTATCCAATGTGATCCACTGTTTGTGTGTGCAGGTTGGTGCTCGTGTGTATGTGTGTTACTGCCTTATATCTTATATCCTCACATGGGGGAGCAAAACAGCTCGACACACCGGTCAGTCTCATTAAGTGATGCCTAGAGCCGATGGGCAAAATATCAGGAGAAACCTCAGTGAACTAGCCTTGGTGCTTCGGTGAATTCTCCTCACTTCACATGAAAGCATCACCTGGAGTCTGAGAACTGCTGGACGTGAATGTGCTATAATATGAGCTATAATATGTCACGCAGGGCAGCAATTGCCTCCAGTGAAGTTCAAATGGTGGTCGGGTCAGCAAAGGGTCAGCGTATGTAGAGCGGTTCGACGTGCCACACAGTATTTTCACGTCTCAATTTTACCTCTTTGCCCACAGAGGAGAGCCTCCGTGTGCTGGAATGGGTGGAAGTATGAAATAAGCAGCTAAGTCTATGGACGTGTGTCCTGCTGTGGTTACTGTCATCATTACTGTCATTGCAGACGTCAGCCAACAAGGTCAAACGATACTGAATTCCCATAACAAACACAAATATGACAGGAGGTTTCTATAAAAAACAACAACAACAAACAGCCAGGATTAAATCAACTGGATTGTGTCTTAAATAACGCAAATATCTGTCTATTTCTATATAAATCCGCCTTGAGACAGTGAGGTTTTGTCATGTGTGGTTCAGTCCTCTGCAATAACCCTTTAGGGAGCCCAGTCCAAACAATTACTCCAGAGACGGAACAAAGGCCTTTTGATAGAGAGGCTCTTTAGAAGAGTGTGAGGCTTGGCCAGAGCAGTCTGCAACCAGACGGGGATGTATGATTACCAGACAGGAGTGAAAAGGTGGCCATTTGTGTCTGCGCTCTCAGTTACCGGGCCCGGATCGGGTGTCATTGCTTAATAACCAGGGCGTCCTCCTCACCTTCGCCATCTCTGAAAGAGGCTGGGGTCAGACACTGAATTACCCCGTCTTCACCTGAGAGGACCTGTGGGGATTCGCAGACTGACAGATAGAAAAACAGACGGGACAAAAAGACGGACGGACAAACTTTTCCCGTCGGGCTTCTTGTCCTCCAGCTGTCGCTTCTGAAACGTGTTGTGTGACTTAAAGGGAATAGATGCAGATCGGTAACAAAGATGTGATCACACCGTACACACCCTGCAGAAAGAGTATTCAGTTATCATCGTGTGGACACCATGAAAAACAAAGAAATATACAATATATAGATATAAACACACTTCGACTCGCACATAAAGCAGACATTTATTATGTATGCAGCCTACGCCCACAAGGCCCTCATCAGGGGATACAAATATATAATATATTTGTTTATAACTCAATTATTGCACGAATGTCTCCGGGTCATTTCGCTTAACAACAACAACAACAGATCACTTTGCAAACCTAAGGCTAATCCCGCAGGAGGCGTACACAGACAGCCTGCGTGGATGAATGTGTATGTGTACAGTCTCGTAGCTTCAGATGTTGTCGTCTCCCGTTCTCTTCTGATCCTGATCTGTTTTGTCGACACTGCTTGCTGGACCGTGTCGCCACAGACGCCACTAACATGAACTGAGAAATCCCCAGAATACTGCGTGAACGAATGTTAGAAGGGGGACGGCGAAATGAGTTAGTCAAGTGGTGCAGTGTGATGATTGGGTGTCTCTCAAGTCAAGGTGACAAGAGGAGACAAGAGTTCAGGGGAGCAAGCCCCCTTTTGTTTCCGGGTCACTGGGGCCGCTCCAGTACGATCCCTCCTGCCATTGGGTCAGTGTGCCGCGCGCGCCTCATCTGACTGGTCGGCCGTCAGGACACAGTTGCCATGGAACACGTCCAATCGGAGCGCATGAAATCCCCCCTTTCCAGTTTCCAGGCAGGACTCACATGCTGATGATGTTTTGGTGGGAATGTGTGTGTGTGTGTGTGTGTGTAGTTAAGGGCAAGAATAAGATATCAAGAGGGAGGATGGGTTTTTGAGGTTACTGAGGAAGTGGGGCGTGTGATTGTGCAGCCATGTGTGTGTGTGTGTGTGTGCGTGTGTCGCTCTCAGCCCTACAGAAACAGCTTTCTGATGCAACATAAAGCGATGCCTGCCTTGCCTCTCCCAGGGTTCTCAGGCGTCTACGGGAACGTCTGTGGGTATTGTTGGCACTGCAGAGCGAGAGAGGCAGTAACAGATATTTTAATACCCAACTCTGTTCCCCTTGCCCTCGTTTAATTAAAGGTCATACGTCTGTCTGGATGAAGTGTACAAATGTAATGCGCGAGTGTATTTACACTTCAAAGACTTTGTGACTTATATCTTCACCAGGCCTCGATCCACATACTGATAGTCGACACTGTGCTGAATACAAAATGTATGTTCAGATAAGTGGGGAAGGGAATTTATCCATATTCATTATTGAAGCTAGAGGCTGAAGGATTTCTGCAGCTACTTTCCGACCCGATACATCACAGACTAATGCATGTTAATGACTAGCCTCGGTCTGTTTGTGCTCTTGAGATGGATGTACCGTCATCAATATTGTATACTTGGGTGTTTCGTTTGCGTCTCGTTTGTTATGTTTGTTTTTCTTCCACAAGAAGCTGAAAGGAAAAGTCATGCTTTCTGAAATCATCAGGCTCAACAGGGGGAAACAAAGAACGTGCAAATAATAAACCGCTCGTAAGCGTAGTAACCAGTTACCAAGGACAGATGATCGTGTGTCAGCACAACGACCTGTCCCAAAGAGGATCCTGACTTACTCTTGACTAATTACAGGTGTAGGAAGTCATCTTTTTTCTTCTTCTGACGTTCACTTAAGCAGGGAATCTCTTTTGTTTCGCTGCAGCACAAAAGGAAAGCGGCCATCAATGCTTCCACTTCTCTGAGCCTTTGTTTTTCTCAGCGGTCACTCATGCAAGAGCGATCGAGTTCCCAGAAAACCAATCCCCTCTTCCACGGCGCATCTCCACCTCCTTGGACAGGCCGCCGCCGCACGGTGGGACAAAGTCCAAACCGTAAGAGTGGACAGAGGAACCGGGGACCCGTGACTTCTCACACAGCTCAGTGTGGTGGGACACATCACAGTTGGAAGGGCAGGGAGAGAGACAGAGGAGTTGGGGGCAGGGTGGTGGTGGTGGTGGTGATGGTGTCCTGTGAGAGAATGTGAGAGAGGGGTCGCCCCCTGCTCCAGCTGTCCCAGTGTTTATTGATCAGCGATACCCCCGAGGGGAGGGGGAACAGATCCTAACACCCAGCACCTGCCCTGCCCTTACCAAAGAGCAGTGTCAGGCAGGTTGGATTATGAGCTTTGTGACTCCCATAAAGATGAAGGAACCTTTAAACCGGGTTTGTAGTTGGGCGTTGTCATTTGAAGTTGATTAGAAGTAATGACGCAGACGTGTGAAATATATGTCCACATGTCCACATCATGAATACTATGGACTTGGCCAGCTATTTACTTGTGAAATGGGCCACATCTGCAATTATTTTCTATCCAGTTTTTATACCTCAAGGCTGGAACAGGAAGAACTTTCCCACTCTCCTTCCATTAATTCTGCCACTTCATCTCTATTAAATACCAGATTAAAGTAGAGGCTTTTACTTTATGCCCTAGACAGGATATGGACACTTTGCAGCTTTGACCGTGACCCTACACTCCTCTACGTTTTCTCCTTAAATACAGAGTATGTTCCATCATGCAAGCTAACGCTTCCTGTTGCTCGCAGCACACAGCCGCTCTGCCAGCTGACTACAGTAGTAGGTTCAGTTCACCGCGGTCTCGTGCTACGGGGAATTTCCCGTCCACGTGTCTGAATATGCGATCGGGAAGGCGGGATGACAACAAACTCGCCGATTGGTTACAGCGACCGTATGCAAATGAGCCTTAAGGAAACGTGCCCCGCTCGCGCGGAGGCGCAACACAGTCGGCCGACACATATGCGCCGCGTCTTTAAGAGCGCTTTATTTACTACATTTTGTGCACCACGCCCCGGCGGCGGGGCGGAGTCAGCTCGGAGCTGACGTCTGCGAAATGAAATCAGCTTGTTGCCATTTGTTTCACAGAATGGAAGTTGTCGCGGAGGTGAAACGGACTAAACCCGCCTGGTCTGACAGGATTTAGAGCTCGATATCCTTTTTTTTTATTATTATTTTTTTTCTTCAGTACAAGACAGCCATAACACCGAAGACCATCTTTGTGGTGAGTTCCTACTGTTAAATAAATGCTGTTACATTCCCTTATGCAGTAATTCAGTAGTCGGCACGGGGCGAGTAACGTTAAGCAACGAACACCCTGTGGTTGTTGTCGGTGGGATATCTGCCACAAAGATGCCTCCGCCTCCCGTAATGTACCTTTTCTCTGCTGGAGTGTAAAGCCTGTTATTGTTTTATTATTATTGTTTTAGCTGAGCATGTCATTCATACGGCAGAGGTTTGAATTCTACCGGCATTCCCGGTCGAGCCGGTGACTGGGACTGGAAGTGAAGTGAAGAGAAGTGAAATGAAGTAAAGTGAAGTGAGGTGAAGTGTTAATAAATCTGCTTTAAAACTGGATAACAACACGCTTCGTTCTTCTTCTGCTGAATTATTTATACCGTTCCACTTATAATTATACCACGTTGTTGACATTTGTTGATTCTTTATTGAATGTGTTGCATTTTTCACGTCTGACACTTTTAAGTCCTTTTTTAAATAAAGTTTTGAAACATTTTTTCTTTTTCTTTCTATGGATAATTAACAAGCTTTCTGGGATAGACAGAGCTAAGATTACCGCACGATTAGACAGGCTTTGGGTATGGGAAGCAAGGGGTCATCTGAGGTCATGTAGCTGTGTGCATTTACATTAGGTGGAAATGGGGTGATGTGAGGCTCTTGGTGCTGTTGGATGAAAAGTGTTGTCAATAATACAGCTGCCTTGAAATCCCCCCCCCCCCCCCCCTCTTTCTCTCCTTCTCTCTCTTCCCCT
>OMLI01018694.1:0-13229 GCA_900302605.1 Rondeletia loricata
ATGGGGTGGGGGTGGGGGGGAGTGGGACGGAGGAAGGTTAAGTTATCAGCAGCCTGACAATGCGAGCGCTCAGCTGGGCAGCTCTGTAATCAGAGGCCCTGACAGATGCTTTCTCGATAAGAATCCCCCAGAAGCTTCGGTGGAACACACAGGCGGCCCGGTTGTTTCCATAGTGAGGTATTGATGTTAATGTCTTCAAAAGGAGAACGTGACTGCAGCAATAACTGTAGCAGAGCATGGCTCCTTCAAGGGATGGCCCAAGTGTCCCAAGAGTCTCTTGCATATGTATCACAGCAGGTCTTATTTTAGCATCCCAACTTCATGTACTGTACACTTGGAGGTTTGACTTTTCTCCTGTATTCGTGTTTGCCAGGTTGTTTGCGTGTGTTAGAGGGAATTCTCAGTCGGAAATTTCCCCCCGTCCTTGCCTACCGCACAAGAAGAAATCTTTTGAGAGCTTCATTGGTGTTCTGGTCTTTCCTGAATTGCGGTACTCTCGGGTGTGTTTCATAATGGTACTTGGACCGGAGCAGCCTGAATGTATAGCACCCAAGGGAGAATCTGCACTCTGCACCAATCTATCAGTCCCCGGCCGGAGGAACGCAGAGTGACACACTCAGACCTCTGCTGTTGCGGCCCCCATCATATTCAGAATTTACTTTAAATTGATGGTGAGGCTTTTTTCTTCCTTAAAGGAAATGTCTGGTGTGATCATACACAGGCCATTGCTGTTTTGCAGATGTTGTTTTTATTGTGATTACTTGAGGAAATGTTTTGTTAGCAAAATCTTTTCTTTAGGATTATTTATTTAGTAATTTCTCAGTCATTTGTATGGTCTTGAATAAACAAGAGAACATTATGGTCAGTTAGACCACCAGTTGTCAGAATACTTTCTTTTACATCACACTAATAATCAATTGATATTTACTACACTTATAGTTTCTGATTTAGTACTTTGTAATACTAATGATATGAATATTAACCTTGCTAATTTCATCGAACTGTATTTTCTACTTGATATAATAATACCATTGCTCTTGGTTTTTCTTAAGTGGAAAGGAGACAAGGTAATTACCCTTGGGGCAATTAGAGAAAGGGGCTGAGGGAGCGGCAAAGTCATTTTCTAACCCAAACATCCTGGTCCAAGGGGCCGGAGCGGCTGGTCAGCCTCCTGGAGGCCGCTGGCGGGCTCGCAGGGAGCCGTTTGTGGGGAAGCGGATCAGGGTTTGTTTTCTTTCTTTGGAGGCATACCTCTGAAACTTCTGCCAGATGAACAGCACCTGAAACGCAGCTCTCCGACCGTCAGTAGAGGGAGTGATTTACTGTACTAGGCGCGCTTATGTACATGAAATCCTCCAGTCAGCTTTATCACAGTGTAAGCAATATGGTAGATCAGGGAGGGGTAACTTTGATGGTGGTTGAGGCCCCCCAAAATTATTTTTCTGCAGTCTCAGTCTTCCTTCAGCCTTTAAAAGGGCTAGAAAGGGTTTGTGTATAGGCCTATAAAAACACACTACTCTGAAAGTCAACTCATATACTGTGTAATAAGCTGCTAATATACAGAATAATTGCTATCTAATGAAGGAATATGAAATATGTGCACAGCAAATGTGGTTCCAATGGATTCCAAAAATGTTGAAAAATGGTACACAAGTTATAAATGTTATAAATAAAAAGACCTTTAAAAGACTTGATACATTTCAGCAAATCATTATAAGTCCTGTACTATAATCTATAATTGATGACAGTTGCATTTTGTAAACATTGTAGATTGTTTATGAGAAAATGATTATTAAACACAATTTCCCTAAAATGTTACTACCTGGAACCTATCACAAAATTGGAGTTATTCATCTGTGACACTCTTAAATGTCATACAGTAGTAATCCCAGAAAGGAAAAAAATGGTTTAGTTGAGAATAGGCAAACCTAGGCAAGGAAATGAAGGAAGATCATTTCCAAGATTTCCAGAAATACATGACAGAGCCGTAAACATACATGAAAGATAAGTATCTCTTTGACGATACCGAATACACGCATATTGGAGATTCAGAATGCTGCTGAAATCACGGTTGGAATTGGTAAAGATGTCAGTCAGTGCATACTACTGTGCAAGAAACCGATATGGGGGCTGGATGCAACCTATTTGCCCATCACTTTGTTGCTCTTCATGCTACAAAGAATGCAGACAAGCTGACCAGGAAGCAGATCAAGTCATCAAGAAGAGTAGATACAAAAAGGGTTCACAGCAGACAAGCAGAGGAAAGAAGATGAAAAAAGAGAGAGCAGAACGATTGTGGACTGACAACAGGGGATAGAGCGTGAGAGAGAAAAAGAGAGAGAGCATTTGGGCTGTCCTGCTCTCCTTCTGGTCCAGTTGTGCATATGATATGAGAATCACTCTGCGGGCTGAGTCACAGTACCGACAGTACGGGCCAGAGAGCAGTTCAGAAGCTTAACGGCTTGTGAGTGATACCCATCAGAGAAGAAACGGGGCGGAAAGCTCTGCATAAAGAGCCTACGTGAAAAGATGTAGCTTTGTGGGAACGCGAGGGGGGAAATGGGTGCTTTGCATGTATAGGTGAATCAAGCGCCATTTCATCCGAGGTATAGTGAGCTGACCGAACGACAGAAGTAATCAATTTATTAGTCATTCCGGAGAAGCTGATGTTACTCCCTTTTCCATCATTTCATATTGCGTAGATCTTAGTTACATTTCTCCTGTGAAGAGAGGGAGAGAGAGAGAGGGTTCATATTTGCATTCACGACTGAATGAGAATTAGTCTTGGCCTCCTGACAAGAATCTCTAATGAGCAAACATTGGATGACATCATTTTGAGGTTTGGAGGGAATTAGCTTGATTAGAGTAACCCTCCACTCTCACCTTGGCTAGGCATCCAACTCCTCTGCAATCTGCCTGTCAAAGCCTCTCTCAACTCCCATGGTTTTGGGGAGACTTTCCCCCCCCCCCGCACTGTGGTGTGTTTAATGTGGAATAAGTACACTTGAGGAGGAAAGAAAAATCAGTGCTGGTGCTGACATTTCGTTTAGCTCAATTTTGTTATTTTGTTGAGCATTTTTAGCTGTTAAGAGAGAGGGGGGCCATGGTTTATTTGTCATTGTGAGTTTGCACAGTTCCTCCTTCGCCAGGATGAGTGAGGCTTGCCATCGGTCCTCTAAAAACAACAAGCCTCGCCTGCCAAACTTCCTAGATAATTAGTGAAGCATTTCACACACTGCAGAACATCAAAAAGGAAATGGAAAATTGACAAATTAACCATGGTCCATGCAGGGCGGGAGGGGTTTTTCAGGGGAGGAGTGTTGGTGGCGCTCCTCCAATACAGCACATGGTCATTCTAAAACAAGCTTACTGTATAACTTCGTCCAATTTACACCAATCAGCAATGCTGTGGGTTTTTTAAAGCCCTGTGTTCGTTCTTACGAGTCATTTTTATTCAGAATTCATTTGAGTTAATTTGTTTACAATTGTTCATCATATAGGCCTCATAACTGATTGTAAGCACTAAACGAACGCGTTTAATTGTATTTTAATGACACCACGACATGTCTTGAATGGGATTTTTCAGACAGAAAGAATGTTTTTAAATTCTGTTACCGCATTTCCTGGGTGTGTCAGATAGGCTCGTAAAATATAATCAAACGTGAAGACTGAAATGTGATCAAAAAGTGTTTGGTTTCGTTAAGTGTTGATTATTTAACTTGCTCGTTTGTGTAGTCTGTGCCTACTTAGAATGCCAGTCAATTTACATTCTCATTAATTGCTCATTCACAATGATTGTTCTTGCTGAAGACAGGAACATTCCTGTACATGTTGAATTTGGCATTTAAAGTGATTATGATTTTGAAAAATCCTCTCAGAGCCAATAAGTCATCAACATCAATTTTTCCAGGCATTGATATCAAAGTGATAGTGAAATGATTTTTCGACCTGAAAGTAGTCAGTGGCTCAAGTGACATTGGAATGTATGTTTGGTTCTCTAGTAAAAGTCAAATGAACAGCAGAAATAATGGGCTGCTGCTGTTTCTAAATGAAAGAAAGTCAATATGGCAAACACAACGTATCTCATATTTGGGGCAAAATCACCCTCATGTAGTGTAAAATAAAGTGTTGTTCATTGAGGTTGATTGAAGATGATTTGGTGATTAATTTTGAAAAATGTCATAATTCCTTTTTGGCTCTGATTAATTTAGCATTAGCTATGGCTGCTGATGTTTGTATGGCAATTGACAAAGAGCCAAACAATGCAATCCATCTTCATCTGGGGCCATAGACTCTTCTCAAGTCTGACTATCACATAGCAAAAATGTAGAACCTTTAAAAGCAAAGACAGACTTTTAGTGATGCATGTATACGCACACACACAGGATACACACGAACATACGCACACATCCACACGCACATTGATCCTACACGCCACACCACACCCCATTTAGTCACTCTCCCAGCCCAAGCCCATCAGAGCCATGCAAACAGGGGAAACTGTCACTGTGTCCACCGTGGCATTCTGGAGAGTTGAACTTGACTGAAACATATGTCTTCAATTTTAATAGCTCTCCATTCCCCCAGATGGCCTGAAGGGGGGAAGGTTGCCTGAGAAGCTGCGTTTCATGTAAGAATAATTTGTGTTAAGTAGCTGGGCGATCTGTTTGTTACGCTAGAGCTGACAGTTTGTTTATGTTTCTTGAGGAGTATGATGGATGGGGCAGGAGTTGATGCTAATTAGTCTAAATTGTTGCGAAGAATGCCGAGGGTCTGCACTGCACTGCCCAGGCCAGTTTCCATTGTTCCTGCCTCTTCGCACTTTGGCCGTAATTGAATGGAGCTTGGGCCCATTCATCATGGTAGTGGGCGTCTGGGGCAGGAAGCGAATGGCTCAACCTGGATGTGGAGGTTTGGGGGGAGGGACTATGGGTGACAGAGGTAGAGCCGGCCATTGGTGAAGGAAGATGTCACTTTTTTTCTTCTTCCCCAGACCAATTAGAACAGACACAACCTGAGTCCAACTGGCCATGAAATTAATGTTTACCCAGCGACTCTTGACCAGGGAAGATTAGCAGCTCCTAAACTCCTCCCCCTTCAGTCTGACAGACACGGTCAACCGCAAAGGAGGGCCATTAGGGAAAGTGTCACTGCAGGAGCTTTCCCCCAGAAACCATGTCATCTGCACTCTCCACTGGTTCATGCTGCGATTTCAACTTTAAAGGGGAACACGTAACACATTTCTATTTGTTATAACCATAGTAAAGGACAATCCAGTCAATATTTGTGAACATTACCAACTCTCTCCCAGTGCCAGAAACAGAAATTAGACTGTAATCAGATCAGTCTGGAGCTGAATGAATGGGAGTGGTGTTCCCCTTTAACTGTAATCTATCACTGATTGATTCTTGAAATATGAGTCCTTCTGATGAAAATGTATTAGAGGAAATATAAATTTTAGACTCATCATGTCTCAAATCAAAACGGCGTTCCTCAATGCACAGACGCGTCCCAAGTGACCCCTATCTCTAATACCGATGTGTCTGTCAGTCTCTATCTCTGCCTGGTGCTTACTGTATCTGCCTGTGTCGTTCTCGTGTGTGGCTCCCTGTGTCAGCACTCGGGGTGTTCCTCCACTCAGTGTCGCTCACGCTAATTAGTTTTTGCCTCTTTTCCCCCCACGTTTATTTTTTCTCATTTGCTGTTTTTCCTGCAGCAGGAACCTCTGGAAAAAAAGTGAGGAAATGACTTAAACAAATAGTTAGGCCTGTAAAGCCTGCCAGCCATGCACTGATGCTTGGCTTGACCACTGCACACATGTCTGAAGCAAACACACATACGCACACACACACACACACAGGTGATTTGGGATATCTCACCAATATAGAATGGGGGAGATTTCTCCTGCATGAGAGCCAAGCGAACAGATGTGCATTATCTCACACTGGACCCCCTACCATACATCACTGCTGAGTTAAGACAAGCTCCAGTGCCTGGCGTGTTGCACTGAGTCTGACAATACAGCATACTTGACCCTCCCAACAGGTCCAATTTGTAACACCCTCACCGTGTCCCTCATGCCAGAAACAAACCCGACGCAGCATCTGCAAGTCATTAACCCTTAAACACGTACAATACAACAATGCGGTAAACAACATGGCATTGTCACAATCCCTGCGAGTAGATGTGTGAAGTCCCAGCTAACAGAGAACAGAGCAGGGTCGGGCAGAGTGGACCCAGCACATGTTCAGCCTCACACAGGCACACGATCTTGACAAGGATTTGGTCCCCCCCACTTGCGGCCTAGTTCAGCTTGAGTTAAGTTTGGAGTACCCTCAGTGTTGCCTGCTTTAAAGAGACAACGCACATGTAGTTTCATCTCTTCTCCGTAAGCAAAAATGTCACTTAAAATATAGATCCTCGGATACATTGTTAGATATCGTCAATCTGCGCTGTTCAATACATTCCAGGAGTTATTTTGTGATTAAGTGTTGTAATTACGTTGTTGGTGTTCCCACTTTCCTCAACCTCAACCTGCCTCGTGTACTTCTACTTCAGTTGGTGATTTCCTACAATTCCCAGAATGCCTTTCGACAGCCCCCAGAGAGAGTGCCTGAACTTGTTGCTTTCAGCTGTGCACTATAGGTGAACAGTAGGTGGATAGAGAGATAGCGATAGCATAGAAATAGCAAGGGAGCGAGTTTTTCCAGTATGCAGTATGTATCTATGTCTTGTGGCTGCATTGAGGTCTGGTTTGTTGAGGCTACTGTCACTGGAGAAAAACCTCTTCCTCTTCTGCGATGGATTTCTCCCTGTATGATTGTTGAACGTCGGTGGAAGATGGTGAATCTAGAAAGAAGCCTTTTGTTCTTTGACTCTGAGGGACCGACACCAAAACCTGACATTTACCATTGATGTTTTAGATATATTTGAAAAAGTTGTTTGCGTGAAATGGATTTCGAGATGGCAGCTTTGCCTTTTCTTTATAGAGATACATGTATATCGGACTAAGAACCGATACTATAGGGATGGGATGTGGATTAAGGATGGGGGGGGCAATGGGAGGGGAAAGAGAGAGAGGAAGTGAGTTAGCCTCGGATGGGCGAGAGTGAAACCTGAGCATGATTGAGTTAGGGGAAAGGAGACGGGAGCCCCGAGGCTGCCAGTCGGATGCTGTGTGTATACACGGCACTCTTGTCATGCTGCCCTGTTAGCATGGGGAGATTGTGATGGAGTTATCGGGCCTGGCCTAAAAAGGGCTTGTCATCTTGTGTATACACAAGGAGGTAGCGTTAGTCTGTGTGTATGCTTGTGTGGTGCCAGCAACATTACTCACGGGCCTTCTGGGACACTAGCAAAGCCTTGCCTGGTTCCTTTCCCTCTCAGTGGAAATATACTGTCTGTGTCCTCTAAATTCTCAAAAGATGAAGGCTATACAAAAGGTGACGGAAATTAGTTCGTAGAGGGTTGAAGGATTACCTTTCTTGTGGGATTCATCCTCACCTGCTTTTCAAATGGCCTGTGACATGGTTGAAAATGGGAATGAAGTGAGGAGCTTTAAAGTGTCCCCGTAAAAACATGCTCTTGCTGTTGCCAGAGATTTCCTTTGCTGTCATTTATGTTACCATAAAGAATATGTTCCTTAGGCCTGAGACATGTTTTTACTCTTCCCATCTTGCACAGCGTGTGAGGTTCCGTTTAAACTGTGGGGAAAAATGTCCCAAACTGAACACAGTATGGAGCCCCTGCTTCACACTGCACCGGCACTAAGCAAAAGCAGATGTTATAAAGTTTACAGAAATCAGAACATTATTTTCCTGTTTCCATTGCATTCTTCTAAACACTTAGTGAACAAGCTTTGAAGTCACCCAAGAAATCTAGTCTGCGGGAGAAACGATAGGATCTCCTGGAGCAATGGAGCCAGGGTGGGGGTGTAGGAGGGAAGGAGGATGAGGAGGAGCCTGAGGAAGAGGAGGAGAGGGGGAGGGTTTGATGAAGAATTAGAAGCGTTGTCAGGTCTAGAGTCTGCTTCTCAGATGATTCCAGGTTGAATCATCTGATTGGGATTTGTTCGCAGATCTCCAGAGTTCTCCCAAACCTTTCCCCCGGTCTTGATGTGATCTGGGTTGCAGGGGAGATAAGCTGTGTTTAGGCAGGTCTGCTGTGGGTCTGATCATAGCAGCAGATAAATCCTTCTGACTGTGTTAGATAGCCTCACCGCAGGCAGTGAGTAGGACTGCCAGGAGCCCACATCAGGTCCCCGTTATGCGCAGCCACTTTTATGATAGGCCGTCCAGCTACATGAGTAATAGGGCTGCCTGGCAGGCATGTACAGTGGAAGCTATCATAGAAGTCCTCCATCATGCATCCATCCTGCATCTATCTTCCATTAGTACTGCGTTAGCGGCCTTTGCAGCCTGTTCTTTCTTAAATGTTCTCAAGTATAGTATAACTGAACAGGCATGTTGTTGTAACACAAGACGTGTGTCTCTTGATCAAAGTGGTTGCAACATCATTCCTTGCATCTCCAGATAAATAGATACAATTTTCATTCTCTAAACATTTCCTTTAAGGGAGGGAGAAGCAGTGAAGCAGCAGTGCAGCAAGCTTTCAGTGAAATGTGTGACTTCTAAGATGGCTACATCTGTAGTGCATTAGGGTGCAAGCACGCTCTCACAGGTTAACGAACTCTTCATGTTACCGCGAGTGACTGACTCTCCTGAGAAGCAAATAGATTGCAGGGGGTTTCGCTGTGAAACACACTGAGAAGCTTCGTCATCTTAGGACGCGTTAGACTTCAACGTCACCATCGCTTGGTTTTGATTTAGCTGTGCAAATCACCCTTGTTACCATGTATTATGAGTACAGGAGAATACAAATGCCTTCTCCCTCTCCTCTAGCGTTCCAAGCCAATCTGCCTCCTTTCAGCCCTTGTTGTACACTAACACAGTGTGGCATATGAATCATACACACAATGCATGTCTTCATCCGACCTCTACAGACAGGACCGCACAGGACAGCCACATTGGCGTTTCCTGCTCTCTCATCTTCAAGGCTTAGCAGAGACATGCATTCCTCCTCTACGGATAATTCAATAGAGAGTTTGACAATCACAATTAGGGAAAAGGCAGAGCAGCCTGGCAGCTTTCCTTTGGTAATATGGAATTACAGTACTGTGCCCAGTCACCCACCCATGTGTGGTGGGTCCATGCAGTGATGCATCTTTGTTGGGCTTGACCCAAGAGACCCCCCAAAACAAAAGTGCCTGCAGAGAGGTTTGGAAGATTGCCAGGTTTGATAGCCAATGAAAACCCATGAGAACTTCTCTGGGGCTGTTTTTTTCTTTCTTTTTTGAGAGTCTTGAAGATTTCTACATGTGTGTGAGTAGGTAAGAGGTCTGCCTCAGAGTGTGATGGGAAGGGAATGGATGATGTATATGTATAAAGTAGACCTGTAGGTATTTTCGTCCAAGCAGGCCCTTTCCTCTTTGTTTGGCTTGTTTCTTCTCCACACGCTCCATTGTTTTCATTGGCTGCAGGGCCGATGATGCTGCAGCGCTGGAAAACGGCTGGTGTGATTTTTACTGGAGGACAGGGAACATGGGTCATAAAACTCGCCTCCATTTTCCACAAGCAGAGAGAGAAAAAAAGACTGACTCGTCCCCCCCCCTCACCTTCCCTGTCAAAGCACAGGACCTCTGTGGGATGGCTAGACTGCACTGTATGGAGGGATGTGTGGGAGAGTGGAGATGTGCACATGCAGACAGACACACACACACACACACACACACACACAGACAGACAAGGGGGTCTTACTTCACACATGGGCAAGAGCACCTCCAAGCACCACAAGAAAACACACAATCTCCAGACTGGTGGTTGGTGACATGACGTCATGACCTGAATATTTTTCAGTGACTTATTTCGGTGCTGTCACAGTGGCAGTGAGGGGAATCACTGGGGATCGTAGAACAACAAACAGCCATCCTGGTCTCAGGTCCCTTGGGAGGGGGAACCCACAGCTATCCTCCCCCAGCTGTAGGCTGCCTCACCCAGCCAGCCAGCCAGACAGGGAGGCCGTCCATCTTCCTACCCTCCAGAAGCCCCGTGTTCACCTCTTTTTTACGCTAGCAGTGCTAAACAGATGCATGTGGGAAGCACTGATCATGGCCACTGCGGTTGCCATTCGACTATTGAAAACCCGTTTACTAACAGTGCTAAATACATGCAAACCTCTCAATGCTCCAGAATGCCTTTTTGCATGAACAACTAGAAAAATAAGTCACGGGTGTAAAGATAGGTCCCCAGTGGATATGCAACCTAAGGGTTCATGAACTGTATACAGTATACAGAGTCCTTGCAATATTGTGTTAATAAGGCAAAAGAGTAGTGAATCTCAAATCCCCATCAGACGCCCTCCACTCTGGGTTTGCATCTGCTTTCAAGGTAAAGAAAATTAGAAAAGCCATGTAAATAAAAATGGTAATCCATACTACCTACAATACTGAAGTCATCCTAAATGCTTAACAATTACGAACAAGATCGAAATTCAAATAGATTCTGGGACACAATCGTAATGATTTATACCACATGTTCTTTGTACCTAGTGATATCCACTACAGTCAAACCTACAACCACTAAAATGGGTTGATGAAGTGGCTGGCTGTCAGCTTCCAGCAAGATTGTCAGGCACTCCTCACACTGGGAACATTCCCATGTTCCTGACCTTACCCAGGGGTCAGACTGACCATGGAGACGGTCGGGCGACACACCTCCCATATGAAGCTATGTGTGTGTCTGTATGCGCGCACTCCCCCTGTATACATGAGTTGGTGTGTGTGCATGCGCTTGCCTGTTTAGGATGTATGTTAGTCAGGGGGTTGCTGCAGGAAACCTCTTCCGCTGCGTGCTGTTTTTGGGTGTGAAGGAGGGGAAAACGTGGGGTGAAAGATGGCCCTGGAGGACTCGAGCCAAGCCGTGAAAGTTTAAGTAAATATGGTTGGGAGAATCACCCTGGTGGTCTGGGGGTCCCCCCCTTCTCAGCTGATGTTTTCTCTCTCCACTGCCCTTGTTTGGACAACAGTGTGTAGTGGTGTATGCTGCCCCAGCGGCCCAGTCCTCTAGTTTGCTGTGCTGAGAATGCCCTACTGTATTTTCACGACTGCGCTGGTATGAATTCGGCCTAATTCCATGTTGTCACAAGTCTCTACGTTTCTATAGATACACTTGGAGAGTGGGCTAGTCAGAAAGAGAACAAAAAACACGTTAGCGGGTACACACGTTTCCATAGATACAATCCAAACAACATACATTTAGATTGTTGGTTAACTTAAACATCTAAACATCTATTTAGTATTTATTTAGCCTGTCATGATGTTGGTCATGTCGACTCTTACAGATTTGGCTGTCTCCACTGTCAACGCACACTAAATTGGTCCAAAATGAAACGCTAACACACATGAAAAGAGACTGGTACCATTGCTAGTGTGTTAGAGTACAGTAGATCTACCCAAGATTTACCCAAATAGCTCGTGTATCTATAGCAGTGACTGCATGGGTTTGAATTCTGGCTCATGTCATGCTATCAGTGTCAAACTCTGTGTAGTATATACATTTCTTGTCTATCTTCACTGTCTACTACCACAAAAAACAAACGTTTTTAACTTTGGTGCACCATTTTCAACTTTTAAAACACTTCATGTGTGGTGAACATCTGACATCGGTTGCTGCTGAAGAGTCTATTCACACCCTGCATTCCAGTCTTTATGTCCAACCGGCTTTATACATAATTAAAAGCAGGCAAAATTGCTTCTCAAAAATGTCACACCATTTTTTTGGGTATGTGTAATTGAGCCTCAGGATCTATGCCCATTTCACAAGGCTCAGAATTATCCCGTGCATTTCCGTCCCACTCATTACTAGTGTCTTAAGGTATGTTGTTACATTGCACTGCTGGGCACTCATCGATGGCTGCAACCTACTGCAGGCCACGCTGCCTGAATACACGCAGTAATACAGTGATATGTCTATTGTATGTCAGTGTACCAGTATGTTTTTATGTCTCTATCTGAGTTGTCAGTATATTCCTGCACAAATGTCACAGATTCCTTTGCATTTACTCATTGTGGCAAATAAAGTGATTCTGATAAGTAGATACTGTAGCAGTCTACCGGTAGGAAAATAGAAGTGAGAACGCTGACAGAAATCCCAGGATTCATAGCTTTGAAAGTTAAGCGCTGAAACTTTGTGAAGAGAGTGCTGTAGCTTTACATGTAAACGTTTTGTGATTTCATTAAGTGTAACCAGTAATTAGACTAAGACAAACATTAAGTGTCAAGCATTCAAAGCGTATTCAACATATTCAGTGAATTTGTAAACTTTCTTACAACCACGGAACCTCAAACACACATGTTATAGCCATATAATATCCATACTGAATGAGAGAACAGAATGTGTGTGTGTGTGTGTGTGTGTGTGTGTTGTGGGGGGGGGGTTGTTAGCTTCATTTGAGCTGCTTGACAGATGATGATGGGGGGCAAGTTGGCTAAGGCCCTGTTTAGACGACAACGGAGTTTCAAAAACGGTAAAGTTTCATGTGTGTGTTTTCACACCTTGTGATAACGATCCGCGTACAGACTGACCGGCGAAAATGACTGAAATCGCTGTAGTATGCATGCCAGGCCAGCGGGTGGCTCCGTCCTTGAGTCTGCAACTCAATAGAGAGGCGAAATCCCCCCTCCCTTCTGCTTGTGGTCACGTGATCAAAGTGAAACTTAGCTCATCATTCTAAACCACGGAGAAAGAGGGATTGAATGGGCTGAACTTGAAACAAGCTATTAAACACATTTGGAGAGGATTTGAATGGCTGTTTTTATTCTCAAATCTACACTTTGCTGGAGTAGCTTTAATAAACTCAGCAGAGACTGCAACACAAACACAGGTCGGTTGGCCGCCATTGTTGTTCTTCTATTTGCGCATGTCTGTCCTATATTCTATATGCATGCCCCACGTGGGGCCGTGTCGTCACTGTTTTCACAAGACTTGCGGTTTGCCACTTCACACGACGACAGCAAGGGCGGCGTTTAAAAAAAAATTCACTCTGGGACCTGTTTTAAAAAGCTTGCGTTTCAGGCGCCGAAAACGGCGTTGTCGTGTGAACGGAAGGCCAATCCGCAAAAAAACTTTCCCGTTTCATCTATGAACCATTGTCGTCTAAACAGGGCCTTAGAC
>OMLI01018701.1:0-11982 GCA_900302605.1 Rondeletia loricata
GGAGGTGTCAGGTCGAAGTGGTCCGCTGCCTCCTCAGACACCACTGCCACCTGGACCAGCAGGATCGCCACGGCAACACGCCGCTGCACATCGCCTGTAAGGACGGCAACCTGCCCATCGTCATGGCGATCTGCAGTGCCAAGGCCAACCTGGACCTCCCCAACAAGGTCAGGACAACCGCTTCCCACCACGCCCACGCTGTTTTAGAATAGCTGCAGAATTGTATTGGCATCATAAAAGTCTGATTGGTGCATCCCTGCATTAAAATACAGAAAAAGAAATTGAATCCAAATTTTATGAGGACTTCTTAAGTAACTCCAGTGTAATTAGAAACTAATGAAACGAAACAATATTTGATTTAGCTAGTTCAGTTGCGACCAAAGAAACAATTCTGAATAACAATTTTCTGGTCAGATTATTGGATTTGTTTACATCCTGAGACAACCAAAGCAAATGGAGAGAAAACCAGTGCCAAGTCTCGTTGCTGTAGTTTATGTGGAGCATCTCGTAATTTACCATATACTATATTTTGTTATTGTCTAATCACATAGTAATTATGGAAATGAGGGCCCTGTAATTCAAAGATGATCAGCCAAAATAATGGTTCACATTCACTACTGTGCATAGTAATTGATGGATGGTTTGGCTGGTTGAGTAGACAACAGTAGACTACAGTACTTCTACATTTGGTTTCACTGGTTCTAATAGCAAATATCAAGACTTTACAGCACAAGACGCTCTTTATTCTGATTTCTTACAGACTGCTAACAAGGAAAAAGTAGCAAATACATCATTTTGAAATGTAGGTGTACTATCCCTTTAAGGCAGCTCTCACTTACCCGGCTTTTATTTGAGTGAAAATGCCAATTCGCTGTACGCCTCTGCCAAGCACGACTTCCCACACATTCTTCTGCTTCTGTGATTTCACATCCTATTTTGACACCATCCATTTTAATGTATTCCAAGATGGGATTGTTTTTCACAGACGTCGGTCGCCCTCTCGGCTTTTTCTCATATGGAGACGTTTTTTTCCAGAGTAGTTTGTGAAGTGATATGAATCAGGAGCGGGCAGCGCTGCCTGAGATGTTGAGATCTATTCATTATTTATTTTCAGTTTGTGCTCGTTTCCTTAAGCTCATCTGAAGCGGCACATCACACTATGCTGACTCTATGCCAGGATTTGTCTTCACTGTCAGCTGTAGACACTGGGGAGAAAAGTAAAACGCCTCCCGTCCTGTTTGCAGTCAAATAAAATAGTATATATATATATTATAGAATGCTGCTTGTTTCTTCAAGTTGTGACAAACAGGAATTGGTTCAAATGCTGCTTTCAATGTTGCTTGTTTTTTTGCGTTAGACAATTGTGTGTATTGATATTTACCAAAGACTTTACTCAAATCTTGTGGAGAGGAAACACTTTTTTCCTTTTGAGGGAACGTTTCAATACCAAGTTTGTGCACACCAAGGAAAATACCTATGTTATAGATTTTTGATTTTGTATGAGATGTGCAATTAAATATTGTCTTCCACCGCTCTTAGGATCTCACTTAATATGAAACTTTATCAAATACTACTAAATTGTATTTGTAGCTAAACTAATTTCTGAGGTCAAGATCCAATACTTCCAATATTTTGGAAGTATTGTAGTTGTATGTCACCTGGTACTGAATGAAAGCTGCTGTCTTGTTTATTTATCCAGTATGGGAGAACTCCCCTTCACCTGGCGGCTAACAACGGCGGTCTTGAGGTCGTCCGTCATCTCTGCCTGGCTGGAGCCAATATCGACGCCGTCACCAACGTAAGTCACCACACAGCTTTCGTCTTGTCCGTTGTTCTGTCCAGTTTTTGAAAATAATGACAAGAAACAGAGACACCACATCGAAACTCCCAGACCTGCAGACACAGAGAGAGCAGGCTACTGTGAGACTGATAGCTGACATGCACCAGCCTGACCATCCTCTCCACGACCTCCTCCCACCCAGTAAGGGAGAAAGAACTGGTCGGCTCCTCCGGAATGACAGTGAACTGTCCTTAATCAAGGCGAGGACAAATGGGCTGAAGAATGCCACCATACCCACTCAATCAATCAAGTTTAAGTTGGTCAAGAGTGTCTTTATGGTATGTTGATTAATGATACTGTATAATCATATTCATAGATGAATAGTCCAGTAGAGCTGACATGCATTAGCACGTAGAGAGAATTTGTCACCATGATAGATGCACAGGCTGTTATCTTTGGAGGGACGTTGACACAGTTCAGTGAAATGGCTGAGCAATATGCAATTGTTGTACATCCCTTAATCATGTTCAAATAAAGGCTTATTTGTGCAGTGGGTTGTTAATTTTCTGCTTGAGCTGTAGAGCTAGCCGCTGTACAACTCTTGCAAATATGCTTAATGAAAGTAGAAAGGCTGATGGCAGCTTTTTGACTCTTAAGAGGATTTAATCTGCAGAAATTCACTGCAGTACACTTGAGTGTGCAGATTACTAGTAACTGCCTTCTTAGTACTGAGTTGCATCCCCTAGGCTCAAAGCTTTAAAAATGTTATAATGTCTCCTCCTTTTCATCTACTACTTTCATTGCATGACTTCAGTTGTTTGTTGTAGTCAGTTGTTTCTGCTAAGCCTTAACAGCAGGTGAGGTGTTGAGGTTAGAATGAGTATATACAGTATAGTGTGAATAGAAATATCCCCAGCACTCAACCCTGGGCTCAATAGAATCAAATTGAGTCTTTAGAGTCTTATATAGTTGGACAAACCTAAACCTCCCTGCCATCTTGTACTAGTTTTACCCATCTGTGACTGAAATTCCCCTGACAGGAAGAGCAATCGAGCCACAAAATCAAACAATCAATAATAATAATAATAATAAGTGACATTAAAAATGAAACCGCTTTCTAGGCCACACTGCTGAATGTGCCACATCTGGGTTTCTCCTTCTCGCCCTGCTTTTCTCTGGCTGTTAATATTGTATGAGAGCTGATGCGTTATGCATGTTTAATGTAGAAAGCGCATATCGGGATGTATAAGTCATTGTCCAGTGGCTCCATGTGTTGCTCGATTTCTATCATTTGCTCTGTTTGCAAGTGTCACTGGATGAGAAAAGTCAAGAATATATTTGCAGACACCTGGTGGCTTAGTAGGCTTAGTCGCATACCGTGTATTCACAACACTGTGGGTTTGAATCTAATTCTCAGCCTGTGTTGCATGTCATCACTCCTCTCTCCCCAGTCTTTCCTGTCACTCTGCACGGTATACTATCAGACAGAGCAGAAATACCATTGTTAACCTTAAAGAAAATGCTTGAATGGTAAGGTTTAACCGGGTTAGGATAGGTAACGGCTTCTTGAAGAGGTTTACGTTTCGGACGCCACCAATCCGTGCCAGCAGATATTCACTCGAAATGGGAGACAGGTGATCTAATACTCCTTTCCAATTTTGTGTGGCAGAAAACACCAGCCGTTCACATCATCAGTCGGTTGCCAGGCAGCACTAGTATTAACCACGACAGTCTGCCGTCTGTAAGAGCAGGGTGTCATGGATTTGTTCTCATTGATTCAAACGAAATGGTCAGTTTTCTGCTCAAAATGCATTCACAGTATGGCATTTAGCTGATGCTCGTATCCAGAGCAACCTTCAACGAGAGCAGCAGTAGAATACAATTCCTAGACCGCCAAAGAAATAGAATAATATCTAAGCCCAGAAACGTACCGGAAAATTCATCATCGCCCAGTCTTCACGTTAAAACTAATAATTGTTATCGATTGATTTTCTTATTAAAACAACCAGCGATCAGATATCTGTTCAAAACAATCCCACTTGGAGCGTCCTTTGCTTTAGTGTCTTCTGAAGGAGGAAGCAGTGTGTGTGTGTTTCAGTCCGTCTGGGCGTTTTTCCCTCTGGAGCAGCAGCCAGGGCCGGACGGCGACAGATGGCCGACTTAGTGAAAGAGACAGAGGCATGAAACTTGTCGGGACTATGGTGTTTCTGTGTCAGCGTGTTGAGGGGGAAATGGAGAGAATTAGGGCAATTTTAGAGATGGATGGAGCGAGGGAATGAGAGTGTGTGTGTGTGTGTGTGTGTGCGCGCGCGCGCGTGTGCGTCCGCCATAGAGACTTTGCAGTTGTGTCACAAATCTCCTAGCAACCACAGTACAACAGTATTATCTCGCAATTACTTTGAGTTAAGCTGTCGGAATTTGTAAAACTAATTATTTTCAGCAGAACTTGGCTCCTCCTTTTCAGCAGCCAAAAGCACCAAGCAGTGACAGAATTGTTTTAAAGGAGGATTTTGGCGAGTTCTAGTTGTCTTTTATGTGGTTTGAACAAATGATCTGTGTCTTTGAGTTGTGGTGGGAAAGCTGCTGAGAAACGAGCAGCTCTGGTTTCCAAGCTGTTTCACCCTGTAGTCTTTTCAGGTTTCCCTCTGCACATCAGGACTTAGAGCCTAACAATCCCAACAGAAGCAACCCTGAGTTATTTATCTTGTTTTCCTACCAAATGTCCCAGCTCATTTTACTACCTCGGCTCAAAACATTTGGCTTCTGATGGTGGATAGCTGTTCTTACTCCGTTCAAATGGCAGATGATCATTTCGACTGCACTATTCGGGAACATAGTAATGTTTCTAACCCAGTAAAAGCAAGTTGTTGGTCCTGAGATGGGCTGGATTGACCATGTTGGTCCTAAGTGGGAGTTTCTGTGGGCTGCTAGTTGAAGGTGGGGGTTCGGGTGCTTTGATTCAAACCTGGTGCTTCTTGTCAATGTAGTTTAAAAAAAACAACAACAACATTGAATGCCGTCAGACGCAGCACATGGTGTTGCTCAACAGTCAGCGCTCCTTCAAGTGGCAATGTGTCTCTGCTGACATGAAATTAATAGAGGCAAAGGTTGAACTGTAGTCTGCATGATATGGAGGAGGAGGAGGAGGAGATAAGCCATTTGCAATCAGCTGTATGTTGTACTTGCTTCACAAAACCAGAGATAATTAGATGGGAGTATAATAGTCAGTCAATGCCACCTGCATTACCTTATACTAGAGTGAAAAAATATGAGATATTGAGCTGCATATGTTAACAGCCAAAGGAAATGGAGGTGATTATGTATCCCTTTGCTTGAGGTTCCTCATGCATATATAAATGTCTCTCTCTCTCTTTCTCTCTCTTTTTCTCTTTCTGACAGGATGGAAAGACGGCAGAGGATTTGGCTTCCAGTGAACATCACGAACACATAGTTGCGTTGCTGGGCAAGCTTAAGAAGGTAGATGAACACACATACACACACCTAAGCTTATCAATAAATGTGACGAGTCCTATGAATGATTGTGTAATTACGACGCTAATTAAAATGGAGACTGAAGGGGAAAGAACACTCATCACACGTTTCCATCGGGAATGTGTTAGATTGTTGTATTCCACCAGTTCAGACCTCTTGGTAACACTTGACTTAAGGCATGCAGCTAGAATGGATTATAACATGTTATAGTAGAACCATTAGAAGCTCTTCTATCACATCTTCCAGAAAATAATTAGAAACTGCCTAATCGTAACTGTACTTCAGTCTTGTTATTGATATAAGGTGTTTTGAGCTGTAATACATTAAAATTAAGTTTGAATACCCTTATAATACTTACATTTTAGTCTTTTAGCTGGCGCTCTTATCCAGAGCTACTTACATTGAGGTAGGGCTTCAGCGTCTCGCTCGAGGACACTTTGACAGGACACGCGCTGCTGGGATCAAACCTGAGACCTTCCAGTTACAGGACGGTCCCTCTAACTGCTATGCTACACTGAGACGTACGGGGAGTTTAATCCAGGGTTCCCAGGCTGAAGCAATGTAGTCGTTGGCGACAAACAATGTGTTACCCAGAAAACCTGCTGAGATTCAGTGCAGAGCGTGAAAATATGAAAGCGGCAACCCGAGAAAACAGTCATCCTCTGCATATGCGGGGCTAATTTAAGAAAGCTTGGCACATGGATGCCAGTTGTGGAGGAGCGGCTGATTCCCTCGACCATTCCTCTATAGTTCCTCTATGTCTGGTTCAACATTGTTTCAGTTTAAAAATGAAAATGTGTATTGTTTTCAAATGTGAATCACATTTATGAATATTAGAAATGTTAGTTTTTGAATACATGTTAGCAGTACCCAGGTAGGAGTCTGGAGTGCTTTCACGTCCCACACAACTACTCACAGTATATGAGGCCACTTCTGACATATGACTCATCATCTATTGGATAGTTAAAAAATATGTTGCATGTTAACAAATGGTAACAGTTGCATTGGCAGAATTGCAACAGGCTGCTGAGGAGACAACTGTCTTTGGAAGTGGCTTTCTATTGTTTCTGAGCATATGACTATTTTCACATAGACACTTGCAAACATAACAAAACTCTTCTCAGAAAAGGAATATGTGTGGCAGAATCTTCTCAAATGGAGTGATGTGTATCTTTTGGAGGGGTCCTTGAAATGAAAAGGTTTGGGAACCCATGCTATACGTGCGTAGCTCGGTGAATGTGACCTGAATTGCCAGTGTTTTTGTGTAATCAGTCCCTGTCTTCCTCTGTGGTGGTTTTTGGATCAGGACAACCACAAGCTGAGCTACATCCAGCAGCTGCGGCCCACCCAGACGGCGCAGCCCAGGATCAAGCTGAAGCTGTTCGGCCACTCCGGCGCTGGGAAGAGCACCCTGCTGGAGTCTCTGAAGTGTGGCATCCTACGCAGCTTCTTCAGGAGGCGGAGAACACGCCTGACCAACACGGCACGCCACCCCAACTCCCCCATCAACTCCAAACCTGCCGGTAGGTGACAGTCTGGGGAAGCTGCGATAATCCTGCGCACAGTGTCCAAAATTAACTCTCTGGCTCACCTGCCAAGGGCTAGTAAACAAAACCAAAAGAAAACGGACAGGAATATTTTTCTACTGGCCAAAATAATTAGTATACCATGCTATCAGATGTTTGCAGTCCCTACAAGCACAAGTAAAGGGTGCAGCGGTAGCCTAGAGGTTGAAGAAGCAGGCTTGTGACAGTAAGGCTGCCGGTTCAAATCCCTGGACTGGCTGGGAAAATGTGGAAGGGGGGGAGGTGACTGAGTAACACTCTCCCCTCCCTCAACAACTACTGTCGGGGTGCCTGTGAGCAAGGCACTGAACCTCCAGCTGCCCTAGTGGAGCTGCGCAGGGCGGCGCTTGAGAAAGAGCAAGCATCCGTGTCTACCATCTCGTTTTACTCTACCTGTACAAAAGCACTTGATTCATTGCCTGTCTCCGGTTGTCCACACAATGAAAAGCACCAACACAAACATTTCCCCAGCCTGTAGTGAGGGTTCATTGACGTTTCCCCCGAGCTTCTCAACCCTATCCGCCCTACCAAACCCCATAAACCTCACTGTGATCTTTCCCCCGCTCCCGGCATTCAGAAAAGCTTTCTGTGGAAGTCAGTCCTGCGTAGACGGATTGGTCGGGGTCAAGACTCCCTGGCATGTTCAGTGTAGTGTGACAAACATTTCCAAGCACACCGTCACACACTTTGTTCCTCTTTCAATCTCTCTGTATTTGCCCTTTTCAGTCTCTGTTATCCTCTCTCTCTCTCTCTCTCTCTCTCCGTCTGCCCTCCCTCACACACTCTGTTTTCTTTAACCACTCTATCTTGTGGCGCTCAGAGCCATTACCTCCCAGACAGACGTGCTGCTAGCTCGGATAACGGTCAGTTACGCGAGTCATATAGAGTTAATGATCCCATCTGCTATACGATCTGGATATCTGTAGCCATTATCCAAGCTGAAGTGTGTTTGAAAGGGTTTTTTTCTCGTTCTTTTACTTCTAGCTGGATTCTGTAATAGCCCTTATTGACCCTGTGCTGTATCTGCAGCAATACGTGACGTGACCTGAAGAGACTCCATTGGAGCACACACAAAAGAGAGGAACAAACACCAGCGTGATACACATTTGTCCCCCCTCATACACTGTGAGAAGGTACAGCCCTGTACCTTGTTTTCTCACAGTGTAGATTCTGTTTTGTACTTTTGTCAGCCTGTCAAACATCTATTCTGTACTTTTGTCAGCCTGTCAGAGATTAAACTATGTCAACTTAAATATTTGCCTTTCTCCAGTGTCAACATTCATACCTTTTGTGATTCCATCAAAAGAATCACAACCTTTCGTACCATTGTGGGCATAAAAAGAGACTTGTAACCTGAAAGTACCTGATGTGCCTCTATTTAGCTTTCAGGCTATTCATCCTTAAGTTATTTGACAGGTTAATTCATTTCATTCATAGTTAAACTTAATAGCACAGCATAATAACAAATAAAGGTGGTGCTTAGCTTGTATACAGCCTCGGGGTCCCGGTTTTCATTTTTTGACGTTTCGGAATCACTCTAATTCTTTTTTAGAGGCTTGGGCCTGACACAAGGAGAAAAAGTGTTGACAGATATATGAGCAGCTTTCCATCCCTGAAGCCCAAGTCTAACCATTATTATAGAAGAACCTGCCTGCTGACCTAGAAGCAGGAACCCAGTGGGGCATCAGATTCATTTTTCGTGTGCCTTGCATTCTTTTACATTACTCACAGAGACAGATGTGTCAAAACATCAAGGGGACGGCCATGACTACTGTGCACATGAATGCCATTATCTTTATAGTTGGCATTTGGTCATTTAATTTCTTGAATTTCTTGCATTTTCCAGCACATTTACATTGGGGTTGGGGTTCGAAAGCATTTTATAGAATCTGAATCCAGTATCGAATCTGCTTATCGAATTAGAATCCTCTCGAATCCCTTATCGAACCTTTTTTCATTATTTGTTGCGGGGGGAAGGACAAAGACATTTTTAAAAACACGGCACTTGTTAACTTTTACGTGATGCTGCGTTGATAAGTGCTTATTCATCGCACTTGTGCACCCCCCCTTTAGTCGACCACAAATATTGCATTTTACTGGATTCTCGTTTAATTTTGAGAAGTGTGCTCACGCTTTCAAACGCTTGTGTCGATCCGCCATGTTGACAAACACACTGGGAAGTGGGGACTGGGGACATGTATGACATCATCGGGGGGGGGACGTGGGATTCGATTCGAGGATTCGTTCGACTTTGGGATTAACAAATCCAAAACGTAACCGGGTAACGTAACCCGACCCTACATTTCCATCAGTCACACCTAGGTCGAAGTCGGGATAATCAGGATGAAAGAAAACAGTTCATCTGGAGCAGACCTTTTTGGTTCATTGTTTGAAGACTGAACGCCCCATGTCAAGTCCCCAGAGTGTACAGCACATTAATTGTCCACAACGTACTCTTGTAGTTGTGTTAGGGCGCGTTGTTTGGCCAGGTGAGAACAATGCCATCCGATTTCCGGTTGACACCAAATAACGGCACCGAGACGCCTGACAATGCGAGTCTCCCTGGTGAACTACGGTGCGATTCGTTAGGACTGAGAACGTAATCCGAACCAACTACAGGAAACAACCCTAAAACACAAGGGTTTATGGGTATTAGGAGACAGATGTTGACATCTGATAGCCAGCAGTTCGTCATGCTTGGAAAGCCTAGCAGAACAAAATGAACCGAAGGAAAACTTGGAGTCAAGATGAGGTGAAACGTCTCCTCAGTGTTTGGGCCGAGGAACACATAATGGATTTGTTTTGACCCCTCCCCTCTCCCCGCTGCCAAACTCTCTAACCCGGCAGGACGACAGGTCACCAAAACTCTGTCCAATAAACAAGCTTCTTCTGAGTCCATGTGGTTTTTGTTTACAAGCCCTGGTTCGCTTGTAATAGGTCAGTGTGAACCTAAACGAACCAAATGCAAAAATGCAACAATGTTAATGTTTCAGACCAAAGAAAACAAGGTGTGGTCCCACCCATAGTCTCTCCATAGGGGATTCATTTGCAGTGGCACAGCACCCCCATGTGGTAGAACACTGTATAGACCTATTCATGTTAAAGGCTATTTACTCAAATAAGGAAATCGAATGACTGAATGTTGTCGGTGAGACTTGTGGTCAGTTTGGGCTTGCAGTGGTACAAATTTACCTTACAATAACCTGAGATATTTCAACAGTCCAGTGCTACACACACATGAAATGTACAGTATAGAGTCAGGAAGCGTTATCTCTTGCGTTATATTTATTCAGTTGAGAGTTGATAACATTTTCCCAGCGCCCCTTCCTCAGAGTGTTGTAGTGGCTTTAGATGGCATTCTGCTGTTTTCTCACATTTTGTATTGTGATCCAGTCATCTGTCTCTCCTGAAAGAAGTCAGAAACGCCATTTAAACCTTGGGACACTAAAGCTCTCCATTGAAACCACCCAGGATAATAATCATATAATAATAGTAACAATAATAATAAACACTGATACAGTATATAGTCTAGCCCTGCTGTAGATACTGCTAACAGGTTTTTTAACACTTCCTCATGTGTATCTGTCTGTATCTTTAGTGTCGGTGAGCATTTCCAACCTTTACCCGGGCTGTGAGAATGTGAGCGTGCGGAGTCGCAGCATGATGTTTGAGCCCAGCCTGACCAAGGGCGTCCTCGAGGTCTTCTCCCCCGTCCACAACGGCCTGTCCACGGCTGACGATCAGGCCACCAAGGCCATCGACATCCAGCACACCAACATCAACGGTGAGAATGGGACAGAGGTAGAGGGGTATCATTTAGAAAGAGGCACAAATAGTGGAATGGCCCTGCTTCAGGCTTTTTAATCTGTAGGGAAATACCTCTTTATTATAATTTTACTCAGTTTTCTCGTCACTCACCACACGGACAAATATTCAGTTAATTGAACAAGCATGGATTCTGTACAGTACCACGGTGTATTCGTGATGGTTGTTTAATGAATATCAGAAAAGGATTGTAGGATTTCTGTGAAAATTGGCAGCTAAGGTGTGAAGCTTTATCTCACAGTAAGAGAACTTTTACTGCCTTTGATGAACTAGATACCGCTCAATAAAGAACAGAGATCATTTGTAGAAAATGATTTTCCCAAGTGCTGTAGACTGTGATGGCAAAAGGCAAGTAACATTAAATCATACATATTTGAGAAGCTAAATATGACGTTTTGTATTAAATGTCTGTGTCTGAATTTGGCCTTAGTGTGTCTCATCCCTGACTGACCTGAATTAGCTTCTTGATGCCGTGGGAAAAACAACTTGTTAGCATTCCTCATTTTAACTAAACTAGCTCATTAGCATGCAGCTAGCGGTTTCCTTTGGTATGAATAAGGAAACCAACAATGCTAACATGCTGTTCAGTTCAGTTAATTCAAGTGCCAGTAAAAAAACAACAACCCACATTTCATTGCAAGTGCCTGAAGAAGAAGAACTGTACCTCAATCTTCTAACCCCCCATGTTTCCCCACCTTGCCCTGCAGGTGTGGGGGATTTCAGCGTATGGGAGTTTTCGGGGAACCCGGTCTATTACTGCTCCTATGACTACTTTGCGGCCAACGACGTCACGGCTCTCCACCTGGTCCTGTTCAGCCTGGAGGAGCCGTACGAGACCCAGCTGGGCCACATCACCTACTGGCTCAACCTGCTCAAAGCCCTCACCCTGCCCCAGGACAACATCGGTGAGGACGGGGGGGGAGGGAAGGAAGGATGCGACACCTAATAGAAGTGTAGAATAGGATTTATCCTCAGATACATTCAGATATTTGTAGTCGTTGATCACATTTACATGGAGACAGAAAATGCCTCTATGGTGTTTAATTTGTATCAATGTCATGTCTTGCCAATTTTTTGTCCTTGACTTTCACCAAACAATACCTTGAAAGTTATTGAAAAGTCCTTGAATTTGATGTCCAAGTGAGTGTGGGAACCCTGTCACGTTGCTCTGTCAAGGACGATACTCACTATAACCACATGTCAGATGTAAACTGGATTACTATGGGAGATGTCACTTTATAGAATAATGTAAACAGCTAAATCTGTTGGCAATAGTTGCATTGGTGTGTGTGTGTGTGTGTGTGTGTGTGTGTGTGCTTG
>OMLI01018711.1:0-11267 GCA_900302605.1 Rondeletia loricata
AGAGATTACCATCAGGTACCGGGTGAAAAAAGTTAGGCTGTGGCTCATTTTCCAATGAAAATTGCTTCCTGTAGATGTAATTATATAGGCCTTTTCCATTATTCCAAAGTGTCAGCTAATTGTGAATTTATCTCTGTTTTGAATGTACTCATTGTGTAAAGATATCGTTGCTGTTGGGTAAAAACTGACTTCAATGTTGGTAATTTTTACACATGAATAGAAAACCTGTTTACTTTATATTTCTTATATACATTGATAAGATTATCATTATTTTCAATAAGAAAATAAGCCTACTTAATTCCTGGAAAGAGAGAGATGTGATTTTTCCAACAGCAGTGCTATGCATGATGCTCTTTTCTGAAGTATTGATGGCTACTCATGTGAAACGTGCTGTGTTGTAGGCATGCGGTTATCAGCAGTATGACCACATGCCTGGAGAAATTTATTTATAAACACAGATGGAGTTGAATGTGATTTCTGAACATTTCTTCACTGGCTGTACTCACATTCATCTGACAGACTCTGCGTTAGCCTTTTTTAAACACTTTCCCCACATCCTCTGCACTGCTTTTTAATCACAATTCTTACCTCAATTTTCCCTTCCTCAAATTGACTGTTTTCACATCCATCCGCTATTATTTTTCCCTTTCGCATCATTATTAATCCATTCCCCTCTTTGCATGTCCAATAACTCACCAAACTGCATGGTTTCGTGCCATGCTCAAAAATACCATCTTTTAATTTGTCATGCATGCTATGCTCTTTCTCTCCTGTCCTTTCCCTCACTTTGTGTTTCCTTCCCTTGTCTCTTTTCACTCTCTCACTCCCTTCTATTAAAGCTTCCCAACTTTTTGGTCGCCTAGTGACACTCCACTGTACAACCTGGAACCGTGCGAGCCGCTGCCCTTCGACGTGGCACGCTTCCGTGGCCTCACTGCCTCGTTGCTGTTGGATCTCACCTACCTTACCAGCATCCACGAGGACACCGCCGCTAAGCTCAGTGCACGACGCCACGACAAGAAGCATCGCAATGCAGCCTCCACCGGGCATGAAGTGACCAGTAACGAAGATAAGGCAGACAATGAGGGGCACCACCGTAATGAACCCAAAGAGAACGTTGGAGTCTCATCCAGCACAGCCCCGATTACCACAGCCTCCGACTTGCGTGTGTCCCACAGCCTGGATGAGGTCAAAGCACATGTGGCACCCAACTCAAAGTCAGAGAACGAGATCTCTTCTGTGGTCAGTGCTGGAGTAGGGGGGAACGAGACCCTCTTCACTGCAGCTCCTCATACCCCTGCTGAGGGGAACAGGAAGAAGGGCCATGAACATGGCACCCGCAGCCATGAGCCCTCTCCTTCTGCTGCCACCCAGTCGGAGATCCACGCTGTGCAGCTGTCCTACCTCTACCTGGGGGCCATGAAGGCTCTGAGCACCCTGCTTAGCTGCAGCAAGTATGCTGAGCTGCTGCTCATACCAAAGGTACCGTGGCCTGATGGGCTTACTCACACAATAGTAGTTACAGTACTTATAGCCTATTTAGTTGTTTTACATATTGACAATCCAGAGAAAAATAGAGCAGAGGTTGGTTCTTTCCTTTCCTATTTTTGCACATTATAATTTTTATACAGTTGAAATAATTAGAACAATTGAAGATGGATCAAACGTAATATACACTCTTGAATACCAGAAACACAAAATGTTCTCTGATTTGTGATCCAGTTCAAATATTGTCAGATTAATGTTAACTTATTGGCTCTTCTTACATCAAGGTTCTACCAGAGGCGGCGCCCAGCGGGCACAATGCTGACCTCAATGCCAGTCCCAGTGGTAGCACAGCTGCCACCTCGCCAGTGTGCCAAGAGGAGGTGGAGATGCGTGCAGCTCTGCAGTTTCTGATGCGGCATATGGTGAAGCGGGCAGTGATGCGATCACCCATCAAGCGGGCCTTGGGCCTGGCAGACCTGGAGCGGGCACAGGCCATGATCTACAAGCTAGTCGTCAGTGGGCTGTTGGAGGAGCCCAGTGGGGGAAAGGCCAAGCCTGGTGAGAATATATACAGACACTAGCTTGATGATTGTTTATTAGAGCTTAGAGATATTTCACTACAGAGAGATCCTTACAGTATAGGTATGGATTTTGTTAGCTTTATCTCTCTTACCTTGCCATCTCCCATAGGAGTTAGAAGTGAGCCAGAGGGTGAGGGGGAAGGGGTAGAGGGTGAGCAGCTGGCGCAGACCCCAGTCACCACCAGCCCCTCTGCCTCTAGCACCACCTCCTTCATGAGCTCCTCCCTGGAGGACACCACCACTGCTACTACACCTGTCACAGACACAGAGACTGTCCCTGCCTCCGAGTCTCCAGGGGTCATGCCCCTCAGCCTCCTCAGGTCAGAACAGATGGATGCACGTGTTGTCAGCCAGCTAGTGCTAATGATATGCCTTGTTTTTTAAGTATAATGAAATTGAGGCGCTTATTTTAATGCTTCTCTGTGTCTTGACAGGCAAATGTTCTCCAGCTACCCGACCACCACCCTGCTTCCAACCCGTCGAGCCCAGACTCCTCCAGTGTCCTCTCTGCCCACCTCTCCCTCAGACGAGGTAGGCCGCAGACAGAGCCTCACTTCCCCCGACTCCCAGCCCACCAGGACACAGAACAGAACGGGTACCTGTAAGTATACCAGATTGCCATACACACATGCATACATATGGTTGCTGTCCTGGTGAAAGCCTTGTATGTCAAAAATGTCAACTTTTCAGGAGCTAAGAGCAGCCTTGTTTATAGCTTGACCGCCATGCATTTTTTTAGTTTATCCAAAGGGGTTTGAAATTGTTTTATAAGGCCAAGGATAGTAGAATTGTCTCAACCCATAGGAGACCATGTTAACCTTACAAACAAAAAGTAAAATTTTAGTTATTCAGTTCAATCCAACTTTATTTATCCCACATGGGGCAATTTAAAGGACACAATTAAAAGGTACAAACAAACATTAAAAACAAGTTATAGAATAAACATATCACATAACATGACATTGCAAGGTTTTCGCCTGACAACAGTGATGTACACAAACATATTTTTGCATGCTCTTACTGCCATATTCAAAGCTGCATGCCAAATGTCCTAATGATATCACTAATGGTGGTGGATGTTGACTCCAGCCCTGTCGGACCCAAGCAGCAGACTGTCTACGTCTCCCCCTCCTCCTGCCATCGCTGTGCCCCTGTTGGAGATGGGCTTCTCCCTGCGCCAGATCACCAAAGCTCTGGAGGCCACCGGTCAGTCTCTCTCAAGCCCTCTGCCTAGATGGTTGTAATATTATTCAGTTCAATTCAGCTTAATTCTTATTCTACCTAACACAAGTGCACAGTGAAACAAAATGCTTTTTCTTGGGGTCGCAATTACATTCCAAATTAGTACGAAAAGCACAGGGCCTACAGTACAATCAGTGCAACAAGACAACATAGTACAACAATGTCATGGTAATTGGGAATCGAAGTGTTGCACTATTAACAGTGACTGATGCAAGTAATTCAAGTATACCAGAAAAACAGTATTCTGGTATTAATCAGCAGGGAGTACAGGATGCAGTTATTTAGTGACTGGTGCATAGAATTTCAAGTATTACACTATTGACAGGGTCCAAGAAGTACAGTAGGCAGGTATAACAAAGGGTAGAATATTCATTATTTCCCAACAAAAATGTTTGAATTGATTAGTGCTTGCAGTGTGTTGTGTACTGAGTGGTTTATGTATTCCCGCTATCCTCAGGTGCTGGAGGAGAGGCAGACGCCCAGAACATCACTGTGCTGGCCATGTGGATGATCGAGCATCCAGGGACAGAGGATGAGCATGATGACCCCCACTCTGGAGGCGGCGGTGGGTCAGACTCCTCCTCCTGTCCTGGTGCCACAGCTTCTGGTGGAGGAGGCAAATCCCTGGATAGGAGCTCCTACCTGTGCTCCCCTGGCGACATAGCCAGTGCAGATGCTTCTGAAATGGAGGAGGGCTTCAGTGAGAGGTACAGTAGGGACTCTTAAAAATCTAATAATAGACTACTTTGGAACACTTCTGTGTTTCTGTGTATTTTTGGCTAGTTGAAAGGTGAATCTACAGCAAAATCTCTTCTATACAATTCAATATATGTTTAGCTTTAGATGGTAATAAGTTATGGAATTGCAATAGCATAAATCTATTTTGTAATAAACCTATATCCCTATTCTTTTTTGAAGATTTTTATAATAAGTTGAATACCAGTGACTTTAGTTCACTGTTGTTACACTTTAGCAAAGTAAAGACTAATATGTTCAAGTTGTTTTTTCTATCATATATTTAATAAACATAATATTTTATGCCCCCACTGTTGGTGGCACCTGTCTCCATGTATGTGGGTAGGTTTGAAGAGTATTTTGACTTATTGGTAGCAATTAAACATATAAAGATGCGCGAGTATTTTGTCAACAAACACAGCCGACTAGCTAAGGTTAGCAAGATTTGGGCTGGGTGATATGGTTGAATATATATCACGATATGGCTCACGTATGCAAAATCACATGTTAAATAATCAAATTAATGTTAATCCCATTGAACCGAATGGTAATGTTAGGTGTGATGTCAAACAAAACTGAAATACTGTATTCCTTAAAATGTTTCATCAATTTAGACAGCAGAATTGTGTATCACGATATCTCAAAGTCACCATATCATCACGATATGATTCTACTGAAAGACAATAAATGATCATATTGAATTATCGCCCAGCCCTAAGCAAGACTATCAAAAAATGAAGATCATAGTCGTAAATGTATGAGCCAAAGCCTGATCTGCAGGGTGCAGAACAGGATCCAGGAGAGAATCCTTGACTAGAAATGCAAGAAGTCATTGTTAACTAGCATTAGCTATTAGCAGACTCTGTGCTAACACTAATAAGCTAGCCTAGGCACAAAGAACCAACTTATATAATTGGTGTTTTGTACACCTTACATTGGAACTTGTGTTGGTAGAATCCATGATCTACAATGTGTAGAATTTGGGGTCAAAATGTTTTCATGAAATCAATTGGTGAATCAAATGCCTGTTGATTATACTAAAAGCCATGAAATTGTTTATCAGCACAGTTCACATTTAAACAAGACCGTGTGCAAAGCCACGGAATTGGCGTTCCATCTGCCGCGGTTGCAATGTCCACTGAAAGCGTTTCAGAAGCGGAGCGTCTTCAAGCAGCCTGTTCTTCAGCTGCCGGAGTTTGTGTTGTTTTGTTAAGTTTTCCTTCCTCGCTCTCTCTCACTCGCTCTCGCTCTCTCGCTCTCTCTTCTTCCTCTCAGACCCAGTCTGTGAGCATGCGCAGTTCAACAATCGATCATGTGCAGTTCAACAATGACCGGACAGACAGACAATCTCGTGCAAAGCATAGATATAGAGCCGCACATCTCGCTAAAAATAGTCTGTATTTGTGTCCTTTGTAGCCCTGAGGGTCTGGAGCAGGACAGTGCAGCAGCCTCCAGCGGTCCTCCTCCCAGAGGCCGCTCCGCTGTCAGTAGGAAACACCGCTTTGACCTGGCTGCACGCACACTGCTGGCCCGCGCTGGTGAGAACATTACACACAAATATCTTTTCCATTTCCCCACACCTAACCTACACAAAGGACTTCTTGAAAGTTGACTAATGTACTTATCTCCCACTTCCTCACATCTTTAAATTTCCCCTTCCTTATAAGCTGGTCTGTACCGCTCAGTGCAGGCCCATCATAGTCAGTCTCGTCGCGAGGTCTCGGCCCTCCAGCAACAAGACCCAGGTGCCCTGTATGACTTCAACCTGGACGAAGAGCTGGAGATGGACCTGGACGAGGAGACCATGGAGGCCATGTTCGGCCAGGACCTGGCCAGTGACACCGACATTCTGGGAATGTGGATCCCGGAGGTACTGGACTGGCCAACATGGGTGTGTGTGATTTTATGCTATGGCCAGAGGGCTGCCATCACCATTCTGCTCTTTACCTTCCCTGCTTTACTTCTCACTGACAAATATATTCATATGTGCACGCTGAAATGCCAGCTATATTAGTCATATATGTGATATGAGACGCCTACACTCACTTGCTCAAGCACATTGCCCCTGAAAGCCCACTGCAGCAATAGCTCTAACTGGCATGAAATGAATAAGATTCAAGTGGGGTTGACTAAAGACTTCTAAGATATTGGATAATTAGATGATGGATAGGGATATTGACAACTGGCTGTTTGTAACTCATTATTAATCATTAATGCAAAGCTGACATTGATTCACTTTTCTCGTTGATTTATTGCACGGCTGCTGTTGTACTGAACCCTAACAACTTTGTTTTGTGTTTGTGTCTTGCATATTCACTGCTGTGTCTCATCGTGTGAATACATGTTTGTCTCCCTTTATGTGAATGCGTGTGTTTCCCCCCATATGCACCACACCTCGCAGCATGTGTGTGAGACAGAGGACCGTGACGAAGTAGTGGTGTGTGAGTTGTGCGAGGCCAGTGTGGCCAACTTCAACCAACACATGAAGAAGAGTCACCCAGGCTGCGGCCGCAGCGCCAACCGGCAAGGCTACCGCAGTAATGGCTCCTATGTAGATGGCTGGTTTGGAGGGGAGTGTGGCAGCGGCAACCCCTACTACCTGCTCTGTGGCAGCTGCAGAGAGAAGTACCTGGCCATCAAAAGCAAGGCCAAAGTCCCCATTGTGGAGAGGTATGCACTACTGAGAAATAGAGGGATGGACATTGGTTTCCCAAAAGTATCTTAGCATTACGATTGCCTTTGCCCCGTTATGACTTAGTCCTTACAATCCTGACACATCAGACCTGTGGAAATCTACTCCTCCCACTGGGTCTAAAACTGGTACATCGGCTGCTTACAAAGAGAGGGGAAACCAGTGGAAAACTGCTTATGAAGCTATTTTGACTTACCACAGTGGTGTGTGATGGTCTTCTCTCTCAAGCCACAATGAATTCCTAACAAAATGTGCATGTCTTCCTACTAGCTGGCATTTCTACCCATTTAAACACACCAAAGATTGACTATCGAGTAGAAAAGTCAAGCTGAAGTTAGTTATCCTCGTGACATTTAAGACACCAATACTCCTGGGTTACCTGCGTACTCAGCTGTCAGTGTGTTTGGGAAGTTACATTGTGATGTCAGCTTTGGTGTGTGTGAGATTTGTTTACATGGGTGGAGCTGCTAGCTAGAAGGGTGACATGCAGAAAATCACTTATTTTCATACTCAATTGTGGAATTATGTCAGGAATTCATTGGGGTTTGAGAGACAGGCACCCCTTCGGACCACTATGGTAAGCCAAAATTACTTTATGATCTGCAGTTTTTGCCACCTGCCTCTCTATAAATAGACAACGTACCGGTTTCGGAGCCTTTGGCAGGTGTGGATTGCACAAGTGTGGCTTCACATGTTGGGTTAAGTGCTATCAGGCATTCCATAAGCACAGCCATGGTCTTGACTCTCAGGTTATTAGCTTATTATTAAAAGGAAGTGAAGCTGATTGCATACGCTCATGTTTTTGTATTCTGTGGTATGTATTCAGGTACAGAGGGCAGGCTCCTGACCTCTTGGGAAAGCAGGACAGCGTCTATGAAGGTAAGGTGCAGTATGAACACTTCATGTTAATTTGAAATGTAGCATGTTTGTTTCCTGCCATAATACCCCCAAGTATGTATTTTTGTTAGATTGCGCGCATGTGTGTCACCCCTACAGAGGACTGGGATATGTTGGATGTTGATGAAGATGAGAAGCTGACGGGGGAGGAGGAGTTTGAGCTTTTGGCCGGCCCCCTGGGTCTGAGTGAACGCAGGCTCGTCCCCGAGGCTGTCCAGTTCCCTGACAGCGACCCACTGGGAGCCTCTGTAGCCATGGTGACAGCCACCAACAGCATGGAGGAGACCCTGCTGCAGATAGGTGAGGATAAAATATTAAATACTGCTGATTTGATGGAGGTTTCTTCCTGACCACAGCTACATAAAAACAGTCTGAAAAATCTGCAATGAAATTTAACTTTCTTTGCACATTTTATTTATTAATTTAACTGTTCAGTTATGTTTTTAGTAAATTAATTATTATTTTAAAGACAGTGATGTATCCCAGAGTTTCCCTACAATTGAATAGGTGTAGTGAGTCATCCTGCCTTAAAGAGTTGCCAACCGATTTTAAATAATTTCATTAATATGGTTTTCAGTGGAAAGTTCTCATGTCACATAGTCTAAATGTTGGTATCTGCCTTCAAAAAGCCACATCGGTCAAGCCCTAATCACATTATTTATAGTCCATTTGTAATAGCACTGAAGGGCGCGCGTGTGTGTGTGTCTTTAGGATGTCAAAGCTCGGTGGATAAGAGTTCGTCGGGCAGGGTGACCCTCGGGGAGCAGGCAGCAGCCCTCCAGAGCCCTCATGACCGAGTGATGGCCCTGAGGAGGGTGACGGCTGCAGCCCAGGTGCTCCTGGCCAGGACCATGGTGATGAGAGCCCTCTCCCTGCTGTCTGTCAGGTAGGCTTCACCACAGTCCAGACAAGAACATGGATTCACACTCCCTCTGTGTGGCCTATACTGTCTGCGTTTATATTACTGTTAAGCTCTATGCTCTCTTTCTCTTATGTACTATGGGCATTTAATGGGTTTGTGTTTGTCTTGTCATTGGAGTCTCTAGCTGGGTTTGAATCAAATTATTATAATGCGAAATGTATTGCAAAACTATTTTTACACTCGCTTGAGGTGGAACGTTTTTTTGTCGATAAAGTATGCGATAAATAGCGATGGAAATGCATTTGTTGAAAGGATAACGACGTATGCTTACGTCAGTCTCATTGCACAACAATTCAACTGTGGCCTTGGATATTCTGAAAGACTATCTGTCCACTACCACCTCCTGAAATGTCATACATGCTGCCGCTTCCATGTAGGCTATAAGGTGCCCGTCATGGTTAGTTGGTGCATTAGAATATTAACAAGTGCATTTCTTGTCTTTCTGGACAACATGAAATATGCCCAGCATTAGCTGACACGAGAAAACAATAACAACTTGGCCAATACTAATCAATTCTTGAAATACTCTCCTTTTTTTCTGGTTGTTGGTGGTAGGTTGGTTGTTTCTGTTGTTCAGAAAGCCAATTTATTCACTTCAACCCAGGGGATGGAAACACATCTAATTCACATTTAATTGTTTGCAATATGTCAAAAGTTTGCTTACAATTCATTTGACAGTTGGATGGAAATGGAGCTTCTGTCTCTCTGTTACACAAATACATACATTCTGTCCTCTCTCCTTCCTCCTTGTCCCTCCTTTTCTTCTCTCCCTCCTTCCTCCCCTACTCCTTTCTTTTTCCGTCCCTCCTTGCTTCCCTCTCAGTGGCTCTAGCTGCAGCCTCGCAGCAGGTCTGGAGTCTCTAGGTTTGACTGACATCAGGACTCTGGTCAGGCTGATGTGTCTGGCGGCAGCAGGCAGAGCAGGCCTGTCTACCAGTCCTACAGCAGGCCCAGCTGAGAGGCCCCGTGGGGCCGCCAAGGCTAGCAAACCCATCTCCTGTCTGGCCTACCTCAGCACGGCTGTGGGCTGCCTGGCCTCCAACAGTCCAAATGCTGCCAAGCTGCTGGTGCAGCTCTGCACTCAGGTAGACAATATTAGTCTTCATCCTTTATCCTTACCATGGCGTGACAGTCATACAGTCAGCGTATTTACTTGGATCTTAATCCAAATCCACATCATGGATTTATTGAGCTCAATTCAGAGATCAGGTGTTCTATTTAACACATTATTGGTAAGAATCATTGCCCATAGAAAAGCAGAAAATTGTTAAATGCACTTGCAGTGTTTTCCACAAGTGTCGGCTGCCGGCCAGAGAGCCGATTACTGACTCCTTTCCAGCCAGCTACTTATTTACTGGTCATTTTTGTTTTTAATGCGGGCAATTCCTCCACATCTGTTTCCGTATTGATGTCAACAGCCTTGTAGTCGCACATCAGACAGACCTCCTCACTTTGTTTTAGTGCTGTGCAGTTCATACCTGTGGGTCTTTGACCAAGGCCATGTTTTTTTTTGCCATTTCCAGAACCTGATCTCTGCAGCTACAGGCATGAACCTGACCACAGTGGACGACCCCATCCAGAGGAGGTTCCTGCCCAGTTTTTTGCGTGGTGTGGCAGAGGAGAACAAGCTGGTCACCTCTCCCAACTTTGTGGTCACACAGGCTCTGGTGGCCCTGCTGGCAGATAAGGGGGCTAGACTCAGGCCTGCTTATGACAAGGCTGACATAGAGAAAAGAGGTTTGTAGAATTAGGAGAGCAAGGCTGGTGTCAGGCTGCAATTGTTATGTTATTTTATCCATTTGTCTTTTTTCCTGTGTATTTTTTATCTCATTGGTCATCATTATGTGTCAGAATCATAGAATATTTCATACAGTGTAATGGTAGTTTGTTTGTTTGTTTGTTTGTTTGTTTGATATTGGTAGATCTTGGATTATATTTGTATAAATAATAGTTGTTACCGGGATTTACATTTTAAGTGAGACTGAATTCTCAATTGTGGAAAAATATGTCGAAAAATATATCCAACTATATCCAAATAGGATTAAACTGTATTTAGGGTTACATTTATCTTATGATTAGGCCATAATACATAATTCTATTTTTCAAATTTTTACCTCCATATTAAACTGTGATATATAGGGACAAAATAATCAGTTTCATTTTGAGTGTTTTACATGGAATATGTACATGTTTAGGTATGAACATGTACCACAATCTTGAATCTCAATTGAACAATGAAATATATTTTAAAGTGTAATATCAATCCCTGTTGTCGTAATTGCTGCCCTAGATGTTAAATCATTTTATAATAATTACCATGTAGCTCTTTTGTGATTTGTAATAATTCATAATCCACCAGATATGTCTGCCAAGCTTCCATGCAAACATGCCACCCAAAAGTGGGTCATGCTTGTGCTAGCCTGTCACTGTTTTCTCTCCACACATGTCACCATTTGCTTTTTCTGTGCTTTTTTGTTGTGTGCCATTTTTATTTGTTTCCCTTCTCTCACTCCCCGGTTGGCCTTGTCACTTTTTGTTCCATGTCGAGCAGGTCTAATTGCGCATTTGTATGCCCATCCTTCCCATAATCCCTCCGCTGTAGGCCCTCTGGAGCTGGCCAATGCTCTGGCGGCCTGCTGCCTGTCCTCCAGGCTCTCTTCGCAACACCGCCAGTGGGCCGCCCAGCAGCTGGTCCGCACACTGGCTGCCC
>OMLI01018713.1:3626-15777 GCA_900302605.1 Rondeletia loricata
AATATTGTCACTTTTTTATTTATTTTTTTAAACAGCTGGTCTTAATTACACAGGCAATCAGAGAAGAGAGAGAGAGCGAGAGACTGTATATTTAACAACACACACACACACACACACACACACACACACACACACACACACACACACACATAAACAAACAGTGAAAGAGAGATAGAGAGGGGAAATAGCATACACCCTACTGTGTGACTCAGATACTATCCACGTAGCAAACCTGACAATATTTTCTCCTTGTGATAATTCTGTTCCAGTTTCAGCTCACTGTGAGCAGAACTGCTGACAAACAAACAAACACAAATAAACAAAATACTGCACTGAGAACTGGATTTTCAAATATCATATGAATATTTCAAGCCTGCCCCTGTTTTATGATATTTTGGTTCAAGCTGTTCTCTCTCTCTGCCACAGGGTCCACCAGGAATGCCTGGCGGAGTCGGTCAGCCTGGAATTGTTGGAGAGAAGGTCAGCACTTCCCATTAGCAACCACACAGTGTGTGTCTGTGGACATAGTATGCTGGTGTGTGTGTGTGTGTGTGTGTGTGTGTGTGTGTGTGTGTGTGTGTGTGTTTGTGTGTTGGCATCTTACCCAATGTGTCTTCTCTCCCAGGGTGAGGACGGAGAAGCTGGAGACCCTGGGCAAGTTGGAGAGACTGGCATCACTGTGAGTCACATTGCCTCCCTCTCTCCTTCCTGTCTCGATCAACCTCTCAATTTCCCAGTTTTCTCTCTTCCCCCTTCCAACCGTGGTCTTTTCATTTGCTGTGGCCCCAGGGTGCTAAAGGCGAGTTGGGGGAGAAGGGTGACTCTGGCCCTCCCGGTGCGGCTGGGCCTCCAGGAGCCAGAGGACCACCAGGGGAGGACGGACACAAAGGCAACCCGGTGAGTCTCCCTCTATCTGGGCCACTTCCAGTGACTTGTCCTCAGCCTGGTTGTCAGGTCAGGCGGTGTGTTAATGTCATGCTGCACGTGAGCCTGGTCTCTAACTAGCTCCTGTCGCCCATAGGGCCCCATTGGATTCCCTGGAGATTCAGGACCCCCTGGGGAAGCTGGCGTCAATGTGAGTTGTGTTTCTAATATTGTTCTAACTGATTTTATTTATTTTGTCATTCATGTAAAAAATGTATAATGCCTCCTGTTACTTATTTTTCAACATGCCATGTTTTGTCCAGGGAGTGGATGGTGGACCAGGGGCTAAAGGAGACAATGGAGAACCTGGCAAATCAGTGAGCAGTCATTTTTTACATTGGCTCATATGTAAAAACACCAGTAGCTCTTGTATGCTTAGCTGAAGTCTTTGTTCTGTCACATAGTGAGAGGTTTTACTTATTCAGCATCATGGCTGGGCTTTCTTCTCAGTGTCTTTGTGACTGGGAATGTGTTTCTCTTTCAACTTTAACCCTTTGTTCGGTTCTCTGCAGGGACCCCCAGGAGCCTCTGGAGAGCCAGGTCCTCCTGGACCCCCGGGGCGGAGGGTGAGTCTGCTTATCTATGTGTGTTTGCGTATGTGCGCGTGTATGCATCCGTGTGTATGTATGTACTTTTAGATTCGCTTATGCTTGTGTTGGTGTACGTGCGTGCATACATGCATGTAGACCTTTGTATGCCTGTACGCCAACATCTTTTTAATGAAAATATTTTTAACATTAATTAGGCTAATTTTTAAGCATATTGTCCATGACTTCTAAACATATTTCCCTACACCCAGGGTCACCTCGGAGCTGTGGGAAAAGAAGGGAAGCAAGGAATTAAGGGATCCAAGGTAAAGATGAGGAATTGCACTGAGCTTACAGTGGTGCCTCTCAACCAAACCTAGCTGTTCTATTTTGTTCTTAATGCCTTGCTGTCTGTCTCTCTCCCTCTGTTCTGCAGGGGACGACAGGCACAGAAGGTCTGGTGGGGAAGACAGGCCCAGTGGGACCCCAAGGACAGCCAGGGAAGCCTGGTCCTGAAGGGCTCAGAGGCATCCCAGGTGCTGCGGTCAGTACACAGTCCGACACATTATCTCACCATGGATCTGTGCATAGTCTGAAGCTGAGTCTGGAGCTCCTACATTAAAGGAGCCCCAGACAATGTTCAACATTTTGACAATATTAAGCTCTGTTTGTGGGTCTGCACCTTTCACTCAGTGCTCTAACATACTGTAAGCAGATCTCAGATTCATTCTAAGTTGTGTTTATTCTCCAGGGTGAGCAAGGGTTAAACGGGCCACCAGGACAGACCGGACCCCCAGGACCAATAGTAAGACCCTTACATTTGACTGATAATGAAGCCTAACAAATGAGAGGAAGCATTTGGGGCGTTTTATCTCAGATGTTATAATTCTGGACCCAAACCCAACCCAATCAAACCATATTTTCTAAACGGCATCTGCCCCATTGTTGTGACCCACTAATGCACTTACTGTAACATTGTTGACAGGGACCATCAGGACTCCCAGGACTGAAAGGAGACACTGGAAATAAGGGAGACAAAGTGAGTGTCACATTGATTTAGCCCTTGACAGATATTGAGAGAACCCACTGTAACAGTCTGATGCCTGGGAAATGATGGTGATGAAGCATGCTTCTCTCTGCAGGGTCATGGTGGGTTGATCGGCCTGATCGGCCCCCCAGGAGAACACGGAGAGAAGGGAGACAGGGGCCTGCCAGGGAACCAGGGCACACAAGGACCTAAAGGAGATGCGGTACATATGGCCGCATCATTATGATGCATCTGATACATTAATACAGTTATATTGTTTAGTTTATATACAATATAACAAGACATGCTTGTCCTCATTCTCTAGGGTGTGGTTGGCCCCGCTGGTCCCACTGGCCCACCGGGACCACCTGGACTGTCAGTAAGTGACTCCCACACTTTTCTGCTTACATATACATACAGCACATATACATACAACTTTTCTGTTCGGGTCCTTCGATTTCTCCGACTGAGAAGGGTGTTTTAGTAGGCCAACCGTTTGCCCGATCTAAATATGCCAATACAGAAAAGCAGAACTTTTTTTTTTCAATCAGGAAACAAATGCTGAAACAAATGCTAATATTAACAGTTAACTCAACTTTGAGAGTTAACTGTGAATTGCCTTTTTGGTGATCTAGGTCTGGAATCCAATTCATGTAGGAGCTGTATATCAAAATTCCTAATAATCTGCAACCAATTTTTAAATGATGATCTTCAATTATTCACTGGGCCTGTACGTATGAAGCTTATACAGTGCCTGATGTTGGAACTTAATCCTTAAAGATAGATGTTACATACTGCAGTACAAGTAAATATTTTCAATTAACTAGACTGTATTCATGGCTGAGGGACAAGGATCCTGCAGGTATACAACAGACTGCAGTAAAACACATGCTAAGTGCATCTTGGCAAGTTGGCCAAGAGATAGAAGCAAGAAAGAAAAGAAGGCTTTGAGACTTGGCGTGGAATGGTTGGACTAGTAACCTTCAAACGTGTCAATCAAAGTTTTACAACAATCAGAAGGCGATATGTCATTCTAACGTGGAGAAATCGAAGGAACTATGGAACTACTGAACACATATGATAGCCGAACACATAATCCGCCGACACCGTTCAGTACAGTCTTTGTTCTATAACTTTGATGCACATTGATTGATTGCTTGATCGATTACATTTAATGGATACTTAAGGGACATACAAGATATGTATCTTAGGGATTTAGCTGATGCTCTTATCCAGAGTGACTTACAATGACTGAGCAGTTAGGGGTTCAGTGTTTTGCTCAAGGACACTTCAGAAGGACCAGTTGGCATTAGATCAAACCAGTGACCTTTCAGTAATGCGATGGCCTCTCATCTAGGCCGTCCTGGCAACATCAGGCTCTATCCAGAAAACATACTGTTACTACTCATTGCTGTCCAGTACAGAAAGTAATAATATTGTCCATAACCTGTCCTGTCCCTAAGTGGACACATGGTTTTACAATGAATAACTGATTATCCTTTTGCAATATTTACTGTAGTAATCACACAGTAATGTCAACTCTATGCTGTGAAATTTGACTATGTTGTCTAAGTTCGTTTTTTATGGCTTTTAAGCTCTTTATCGCTCACTCTTCTCCTCTCTCATCTTAGGGCGCAGTCGGTGAGAAAGGATCAAAGGGAGACACGGTGAGTCCAGTAATCTGTCTTATTTCTACATTGTCATTGCTGTACTCACACTCTAACCTGGCTAGCGGCTGTCAGGAACCTATGCTGGAGAAAAGAGAGAGTGTGTGTGTGTTGTCTTAAATGTACCATGCTTCATAATCATAATGCTCTACTGTGTTTACCGCATGTCTTTGGGAGTAAAAGCTTGCTGTACAGCCACGCTTGCCTTGTGTGTGATTTTTTTCAGTGGGCCCTTTTAATAGGATTTGGTTCTGGTGTGTGTGATGTTATGAAAACCACTATAGTATGTCTTGAGAGCCAGGGATTTGACCACAGAGTGCTGATGCACATTGCTGGTTAATCCTATAAAGCAGCAACCATATCTGCCTGGATAAAGCAGGGATTTACTGGTGTGAGAGAGGCTCCAGGTGAGAGGATGATTGACACAGAGTTCTGTCCTCTCCTATTCTCCAGGGTGCCGCTGGTCTCCGAGGAGATACAGGCCTTGCTGGCCCCCCTGGCCCCCCAGTAAGTACCAAGCTCCAATTATCTACATCATGGTCTTCTGCCAGTTTCATCCTCTTCTGTCCCTTCTCACATCCTGCTCACCTCTCCCTGCCACCTCCAGGGACCCCCTGCGACGATGATCCAGCCCCTGCCTATCCGGGAGGGCAGGAGGAAGAGGAGAAGGCACTCCGAGTGGGTGGGAGGATCGGCCCCACCCAGTGAGGAGGACATGGATCTGGAGATGCTGGACTTCCTCCAGGGAGACCAGCCTCTGGAGGACGCCGAGGGCATGGAGGAGGTCTTTGCCTCCCTCACTTCCATGAAAACTGAGGTGGAGCTGATGAGGAGGCCCCTGGGAACCTTTGAGAGCCCTGCCCGCACCTGCAAGGAGCTCATGATGGTCCAGCCTGACTACAAAGACGGTCAGCAAAGAGATTGCTTCATGATGGATCTGTATCACTCCCTTTTAAAAGTCTTATCTTATCCAAGAAAAACTCCATCATATTGGTCATATTTCAGCCATGCACACTTTTCCCAAAGTACACCCTCATTAAGTCAAAAGGCAGTTTATCATTTCATCCATGTTGTCATCATGTTAGCCTAGATGTGTCCGGCATGCTTACATCTGGTGCTTGATTGATTTTCTCTGTGCACTTCGTAGGCGACTACTGGATAGATCCTAACCAAGGCTGTCACCGGGACTCCATCAAGGTCTACTGTAACTTCACAGCCGATGGAGAGACCTGTCTCTACCCTGACAAGAGGATTGAGATGGTAAGTCTCCAGTCTCCTGCTGTCAGCCTTTACAAAGCTGACCTTGTCATATTACAGCCAAACCCAAATCACAGGCTATATCCCTTGAGCCTAAAATTCTACTTAACATCATCCCTCTCTCCTTCTGTGTATCTAGGTGAAATTAGCAGCATGGAACAAAGAGACGCCAGGAAGCTGGTACAGCCAATACAGGAAAGGCAAGCAGGTAGAAAAATCAACCCTCACCTCCTACCGTTAATCTCAGCAGCCTCCAAATGTCAGGCAGTCTTTTTCAGCTAAATTACTCATCCTAATTGGTTTGAATGATATTCATGCATATGATTGAGGTGGGAGCGCACGCGAGAGTGTGCTCATGGGAGTGTGCTTGTGAGTGTGTGTGCATGCATGTGTGTATGTCCATCCATGTGCACGAGTGCATGTGAATGTTTATAGGTATTTGTAATTCTGCGCACTGTATAATTAAGCATTAACCTATAAGACCATGTGCAATGAGAGAGTGCTGGCTTGATATTGCCAGCAGTTGCTTTCAGCAGTCAGGATGACTCACACAAAGCCTTTGGCAGCTGCGTCCCACTGACTAGCATTCAGAGCAGCAGGCTCAGAGCACTGGCCTTTCATGTGTACCTGATCAGAGGCCTCATAACCCAGGCAGATAATCACAGAGCAATTCACTCACTCTCTCACACCGAGTCCTTGGGTTTGCAAGGACATTTTTTCTTTCCTTCTTATTCACACTTGCTTTACTTTCCCTGTTGAACTCCTGTTCCAACTCTACAGGCAACTTGTCTTAACCTTTTCAATGAACATTTATTCATGAACATAAGCCGGGAGATTTGTAAACGAGAGACAAGGTCGATGGAAATAGAATTGGAACTCTTATGTATCTGATGCGCGGATTGTAGGCTCAGACTTGTTTTTCCGCCATCATGCAGCGTTTTCTCTTCGAGAAATATTGTGTGTCATTGAGGGGCCATGATGTTTGGCATTGCCTTTGCTCTGGATAGATGTGATATGTGACTGTAGAATAAATTATGATTATCTGCCCATGTTGTACACTGATCCCCATGTGTCTGTGTCATCCAGTTCTCCTATAGTGACAGGGATGGGAACCCGGTACATGTGGTCCAGCTGACCTTCCTGAAACTACTGAGTGCCACGGCCAAGCAGAGCTTCACCTACACCTGCCAGAATTCCGCAGGCTGGTTTGACAGCGCCTCCCTCTCCTACCGGCATGCCCTGCGCCTCCGGGGCAGCAATGATGAGGAGCTGACCCAAGCCAAGAGCCCCTTCATCCACCCACTGCATGATGGATGCCAGGTCAGTGCTAGGACATGCCAGGGAGAGGGACTAGCTGGCTAAGTAGGAATTAGCCTTAATGAAGCTAATGTGTTTATCAATTGTGTTGCTGTTGTCAGTTGGTGCTTGATTCAATAAGGGTCTTGCAGATGTTAGCCATCAGATCATTGGCTCATGTGTGCATATGGATTTAGGCCAGAGTGGGGAGGGCTAGTTAGCTAGATTAGGCAGAGGAGATTCTAACAATGGTATACATTTTTCTCTTGCAGTTTCGGAAAGGTCAGGAAAGGACTGTTCTAGAGATTGACTCCCCCTCAGCAGAGCTGCTCCCTATCATAGATGTGGCTCCTGCAGACTTTGGCAACAGCAACCAAAAGTTTGGCTTCCAAGTTGGACGAGTATGCTTCAACGGTTAACATCTTACCAACCGCACAAAAAATGACATGCACAGCAAGTTTTCAATGAAAGAAACTGGACTTTACCGCTACCCCAAGCAATATTTATTATATATGTTCCTATATGTGGTGGGTTTGTGGTATATTTTTAAGACTCTTCAACAGCCAATGCCAATGCTAGATTCCATGGCTCTACAACGATAAGAAGAATGGCAAGTAGAGGACGAACAACAGCAGGAACAAAGCACATTTACCAAAGGGAAATCTTCCAGTTAGATATATTTAAGTGTTTTTGTTTTCTTTTTTTCTCTCACTGTTTGAGTGTGCTGTTATTGGATCATCTAGAATTATGAGGACTGCACCACTTGACAATGACCACTTTAAAACGACAGATGGATCCCTCCGATTGAGGAAAGGAATAGTCTGTCATTCTGTGGTACGGGTCAGTTGAGTGGGACTTTTCAGGCCTTGGATGCAAATTAGTTGCTACCTAACGGATTACCATGACTGGGACAGAATAAGCTGGAGACACTGTCATAATCATTTGCATGCTCCGATTTCACAATAATGACAGTTGCTTAGCTGTTGTGAACTAGTCTAGCATATTAATTTCCCTGTGTGCAGGAATGATACAATGTCCTTTTTACCCTTCAACTGCAGTTTGCTCAGTGAATGACCTTGATTAGTATTCAATAGGCGTCGCTAGTTGTTGAACCCGACACTTACTTGAACGGATAAGGTTGTTTCCTTTATTGAACTGCTTCCCTCCATGGGCTTGATAATACGCATTTTGAGCCCTCCATGTTTCCACAGACTGCAGTACTGTATGTGTCAGCATTACACACCTTCTACTGTGGTATATACTTGCTATGACAGACCTCAAAGGCTGGGTTGGGGACATTTCAGGGCAAGAATGAGATTAAGAGCATGCTGATTTAGCACAATGTTCTCTAGTCTTCACTGTATTCCTTTATATCAAGAGACATTTCATGCATCTCTTGAAAACATTTTGTAATTGTTCGCTTTTCCGCCCTAGTCAAAGCAATGTTTTTTGTTTTTTATTTTGTTCATATGTTGAAATCTGGACAGTATACTTTGCTGTTCGTTTTGACATGTTATGCTCTTCAGTGGTGCTTAAGATGATTCTGTTATTTTTGTGTCGCTATGTTTGTGTGTCTCTGTGGGCAGGGTTACAGGACTAGGGAGGGAGAGAGTTATTGGTCCTTCAACAGCAGTACTTGCCGGGTAAGAAACGCCCTAAAAGAGAGGGGAGTAGTCTACTGTGTTTTTTGCACATCTTCTCTGGCTGATTGTGCCAATTTCACATGGCCAGTGAAAGGAGGTGTAGGGACAGTTCATTTTTAGAGCAATGTGGTTGATTGTAGCTTTAACAAATGGAATGCCTTAAAGGGTTAGTTCGGAATTTTTGACATAATGTCTCATTTACTACTTAACCATGATGTTGATCGATGGAGACCATTTTCAGCTGATTCCATGCTGTCCTTCTTGTGGACATACACCCAAACCTCCTTGACATACACTTGTTGCTAATGCTAGCGCAACGCAATGGTATGTCAGCACAAAGTAAAGGATTCAACGATAGCTTGACACTCAAATTAACCCTGATAGACTGTCGTTGTATTTATTTGGTTTGGGTGCACTGTGGAGTGTTTAAGTGCGTTTGGTAGTGGATGCTACCCCGGTACCATTGCGTTGCGCTAGCATTAGCAACATGTGTATGTCCACAAGAAGGACAGCATGGAATCAGCTGAAAATGGTCTCCATCGATCAACAACATCATGGGTATGTAGTAAATGAGACATTATGTCCAAAATTCCGAACTAACCCTTTAACGCTCTGCCTACCTTCTCCAACTCAAACAGTAGACTATGTATCCAGCATGTGTAATTTAGCAATTCACTCCTGCTGCTTCTTAGTATTTAAACATTACAGTAATTAACTCCTCTCCTCCAGCCCCATCCTGCCCTGCCCCACCTGTGTATAGTGTTTGTTGTACTAATTTTATATACTGTACAGTTATTCTAAGGACTTGAGTAAGAGTAATAACCTGTTGCCTGAATGAAAAACAAATGTACTTGAGATGTGCGAATAAAACAAACAAGAAACCAAGCCGTTTTTTCTCCCCAGAGTCTACCGGTGGGGTAGAGCAATGTCTATGAGAGCACGAGGCTGTCTGCAATGTCCACTCAGAGTGTAATAGACAAACAAGGCTCTTCATTATCGACCGGTTTTGCAGCATTCACTCGACGAGCCTGCAATCAACATCCCCACACAGCAGATGTAATCAACTCTGATTCGCACCCCAGTTCATTTATTTCAATTAGCTTGTGTTTCATTCCTCTAGAGGGAAGTAGAGAGGAGACAGAGACGAGAGAAGTATGGAGGGATGGATGGATGGAGAGAGCGAAGGAGGCAGGCGCTAATGAAATGGCTGAGGATAAGAAACAGCCGTGGAGATTTGGTCTGTTCACTGGAGATAGCAAGAGCTGTGTGTGTGAGTGTGTGTGTGTGTGAGAGAGAGAGAGAGAGAGATGGAAAGACAAAGAAAGACAGACAGAAAGAGAGAGACAGAAAGACATGGTAGGTATACACACCCTCCATTGCAATGTCCAATGACTAGCTTGTTCTCAACCAGTCTCTGGCTTTGTGTCTAAAACAAGCAACTCCATCTGTCCTCTCTCTCTCTCTCTCTTTCTGTGTCTCTCTCTCTCTCTCGCTCTCTGTGTCTCTCTCTCTCTCTCGCTCTCTGTGTCTCTCTCTCTCTCTCTCTCTTTGTCTCCCTACCTATCTCGCTAGATCTTTCGCTAGCACAAACACACACAATAATTGCTTCTTGTTCTTTTCAATGCACACACACGTGCACAATCACACACACATGCAGGCACAAAGGCCTATTCTCTCTCACACATCAAGTACAATGCGCTGGTCCCCTTCGGGGCCTATTGTTCAAGGTTAGCGTCAATGGCAGAATAAAGGTTACCATGTATTTGTTTCTGCTTTCTGCTCTCTTCCACTCAATTGAATTTTAACCACAGTAAGCTCTTGACCAGGAAAGGTCATCCGTTGCCACTGCCTCAGAATAATGATCAAGCAAAAGAGCATCATGACCGTCAATGGAGTATGCCCACAGTAGTATGCCCTTTTCTCTTCCTCACATTCTACCCTCTAGTACCCACTGCTACTGTTGTGACTCTGCGTCTCCAAGGTCCTGTATTCTGACTTTGTATTTCCTCGGCTGAGAGCTGAATGTATACAGGATAGCATCACTGTAGTACTATGTACAAGTATTGTCTCTGTTGAGAGCTGAATATCTTTATGATAGAGTTAGACCAATATCCGAGAATAAACGCTCATGAATGAATCATCAAACATGGAGTTAGCCAACTGATCCTGGGGATCAACTCAGTGAAACCCACAAAGCCTCACAGCCACCAGCTAATCTGGCCAAACAAAATTATAACCAAACAAAAAGAAAAATATGAATTACTTTGGAGACGAGTAACAAAACCCCAGAGTCTAAGAATCTTTTGGACCCTAAACAGACAGCAAACAATGCCAGATTATCTGAAAAACGGGGGCTGTGCTTACCCTGCTCCCTTGGAATCGCACTTCCACATGAGGAAATTGGTATTTCATGGTCACAAATACATAACATATATATACAACAATGCTGAAAAATGTCATTATCTGTGAAAATCCTAAGAATTATTGTTTAATTCAGGGGTCCCTAAACGTTTTCCTGCTAAGGGCACCCACATTAGGCTGGGGACCCCTGCTGACAGTGGAAAAGGTGAAGCTTGTCATTTAAGTAGCTATCTTCTTACATTTTTGCAAAAAAGTGAAATCTAACTATTCTTTATTTTGCCTCTTTGGGCACCCATAAACCTAAACCATGTAAGTTGCTCTGAATGTTTTATCAAGGTCCCAATCTGAGGTCAGAACAGCAATTCTGGCCAAAATAAAAGGCTGACATCTGATTAGACTTAACCTGTAATCTGTATACCTACAGGCTATATGACAAATAATCAGGGAATTGATTTTTCAGTGTGTTTTCAGCATTTGCAGGTTTTGTTTTCCCCTTATTATTTCATGCTTTTTTGGTAATGTCCTCGTCATATACGTGAATGTTAAGAATACTTGAATGAGAATAAATGACGATTGTTGGAAGACATGTTTGACTATAAAGCGTTACCAGATATGGTAGGTGGTGTAGAGGTAGTTGAGAAGGTGGCTTGGTGGCTACTATTACCCCGCCATCCTATTTATTGTAATAGAAATTAGGCTGATAGATTGAGTGATTGAGTGATTGCTTAGTTCACTGATTGATATGACTAGTTTATTATTTGAACATTTGCTATTATTGCTGTTGTCTGAATTGTTTGTGTGCATTGTTGTGACTTTTGCATTTTATACCAGCAATGCCTATTTGAATTTTGAGTTTTTCAATTGAATTCAAAGCATTGCTGTATTATCTTTATTGGGAGCAGGATCTCTGTAAGACACCGTTGCTGTAGTACTCTGTATTGTCTGTAATGCGAGCTGGGATAGGATTGTTGTGATATCTTTGTAGTATCTGCTGTATCTCCCTTGCTGGATCTATAGGGTGACATACTGTATCTGACCCGCTCTGATCTGCGAAAGTTATCTGTGTAGAATATCTATGCTCACCTCGTATAACGTACAGATCTACAGATCTCTGCTGTGCTGTGATCTTTGGGTTTACTGTTGGGCTGATGCTCTGTTCTGTGCTGCAACATCAGAGATGTTAGCAGAGTTGTGGGTCTGCCTTGATGAGCTAGTTTCTCCTGTCTTAGGCCCAGGAGTACATTAGTGTGCCCATAGGCAGCGAGATCCTTAGTCGCTGCATAGTGGTAACGAGATCGTCTCTCTCATTCCCTCTCTCTCTCTCTCTCTCTCTCTCTCTCTCTCTCTCTCTCTCTCTCTCTCTCTCTCTCTGTCTAGTTTGCCCTGCCCCTAGCTTTCCCCTCTACATGACATTGATTCTAACTAAGCTGAACATGTTCTTCTCTAGTT
>OMLI01018714.1:4010-14019 GCA_900302605.1 Rondeletia loricata
GAGGCGAGCCGCCATTTTACAGTGCAAACTATGCACGTATCTAGCAGACCTTGTTAAGTTAGCCGCGCCATTTTGTGATTCGTATCTCCGAGTGAGTTAAGCCGAAGCATTGGAATTAAATGAATATTTAGTCAAGTATGTAAGTGAAATGCTTTGTCATATATTGTCCTATGTTTGAGTGAAATGGGTCGAGCATAATTACAAGTTGCTTGTCCAAATATAAACATGCTGGCTAAAAAGTAACGCTATCAAACTGATACCGCTTAAAGCGGGCGGACCCGTGCTAGTGGAAAAGCGCCATAATATCTCCCTCTCCCGCTCTCTCACTCTGTTGCGGGCAGACTTGAGCCACTTGTTCAATCACCAGAGAGGAATTCGGCTCTGGGATTCACTTGTATGTGCGTGCGGGGAATCTACTGTGTGGAATCGACTCCACAGTGTGGAATCGACTCCACAGCTTTGGAGTCGATTCTCGATTCCCAAATGCTTGGAATCGAAGAATCGATTCTTTTTGGAATCGACTCCCAGCCCTAGTTTTCACCTTTATTAGACAGTTCAAAGTCAAGAGAGACAGGAAAGACTGGGCGAGAGAGGGGGATGACATGCAAAGGTCCCGGGCCGGATTAGAACCCAGGACGTCGTGTTTACATGGTATGCGCCTTAGACCACTGAGTCACCAGGATGCCCCCAATAAATAATTAGAATAAAGTAATAACTTGTAGAGACAAATTGGCTATTTGTTATTGATTTGGAATGTTATGTGCATTGCCCTCATGGTAAGCTATATGACTCTTGATTATTATTTTTGTTACACTTTAACGGTGTCTTATCTTGTATCATTTGCCCTCTGGTGCAGGTTCTGACAGCAGTGACGCTAAAACTGGAGGGGTGTTCTTCACTGGCAAGCCTGTAATTCGCCATGCAATGGAGCTTGCTGACAGTGTCATGTTTGACAGCCCTGAGAAAAGACTGAAGATGCCTCTCTGCATGGATCCATCTGATGAGGAAGAGGGGGATGAGGAAGAAATTGAGGTGATATTGTGATTGTTTGATTATTATGTTGACAATGTGGACATTAAAAATTACTGCATTTTACCAAAAATTCTTACCATTGGGTAAATCTTTACACTTTTTTCTTTCATTGTCATAGTAATAGTGTTTGTTGGATCTAAACAGGTCAATGATGCAGCTTTCATATAGTTTTTTTACATTTCTATCCTTACTTGTGCTCTCTCAGCTTGACAAGTCAACAGTGACTGATGAAGAGGTCACTGATGAGGAAGAACAGGAAGTGAAGTCATCCAAGCTCAGTCGTCGTTCATCCCGTGCTTCAGCAGAAAAGGGAAATAAGCCCAAGCGGCGTCGCATTATTGTAGCGTCAGACAGCGAAGGATCAGATGAGGAATTTAAACCAGAGCACGCTGCAGCCAGCAGTGAGGATGAAGAGGAAAAAGAGGCGGTGAACAGTGAAGAGGAGGAAGAGGAGAGCAAGCAAGAGTCTGAAGGAGAAAGCCCGATCAAGCCTGTAAAGCGCAAACGTCCTGCAGAGAAGTCTGCTAAACCTAAAGCCAAGAAACCCACTACCCCTGCTAATGCCCCTAAACGAGCTCCGCTTGCCATCGTAGCTGACACCAAGTCTCGACTGTCAGCCTTCTCTGCCCCTGACAGCTTTGAGAGCCAGGTGAACGGTTCAGGCGCCAGTGGAGGCGCCACAGCTTGGGACCACGAGAAGCTGGAGTGGTTGCAGGATGGCAGGAGGAAAGACAGCCGGAGGCGGCGACAGACAGAGGATGACTACGACCCTACCACCCTCTATGTGCCAGAAGACTTTATAAACAGAAGCACACCTGGTATGCGGCGCTGGTGGCAGCTCAAATCTCAGATGTTTGATACTGTGCTCTTCTATAAGGTGGGGAAGTTCTACGAGCTCTACCACATGGATGCTGTGATTGGAGTCAATGAGCTGGGTCTAACCTTTATGAGGGGGACCTGGGCGCACTCAGGCTTTCCAGAGATTGGCTTTGGACGTTTTTCAGACGGACTGGTCCAGAAAGGCTACAAGGTGGCCCGGGTGGAGCAGACAGAGACCCCAGAGATGATGGAGGCGCGCTGTAAGACCATGGTTAAGCCCACTAAGTACGACCGTGTGGTGAAGAGAGAGGTGTGCAGGATAATCACACGTGGCACCCAGACCTACAGCGTTTTGGATGGTGCTCCCTCAGAGAGTCACAGCAAGTTCCTGCTGAGTTTAAAGGAAAAGGCTGAGGAGGAAAGCTCGGGTTGTTGCCGTACCTTCGGGGTCAGCTTTGTTGACACCTCTGTGGGTTATTTCCATGTTGGTCAATTCCAAGATGACCGCCATTGCTCCCGTCTGCGCACCCTGGTGGCACACTTTGCCCCTGCCCAGGTACTCTTTGAAAAGGGGAACCCATCTGTTGAAACACGCAAAATACTGAAGGCCTCTCTGTCCTCTGCTATGCAGGAAGGGCTTAATGCGGGCACTCAGTTTTGGGATGCTCAAAAGACTCTTAAAACCCTTGCAGAAGACGATTACTTCAGAGAGAGTGTTGGGAAGGATCAGGAGATGGGCAACAATCTTCTTCCCACTGTCCTGAAAAAGATGACATCTGAGAGTGATTCACTGTGCCTTACCCCTAAGGAGTGCTATGAGCTGGCACTCTCAGCATTGGGTGGATGCATTTTCTACCTGAAGAAGTGCCTAGTGGACCAGGAGCTGCTCTCCATGGCCAACTTTGAAGAGTATGTCCCTGTCGATGTCCAGATGGAGAAAGCAGCTGGCCCTGCTGGCTTTTTTGCCCAGGCTCGTCAGCGCATGGTCCTGGATGGAGTGACACTGGCAAACCTTGAAATCCTTCAGAATGGGTCTGGAGGAACGGAGGGGACACTGTTAGAGCGTCTGGACACCTGCTCTACCCCATTTGGCAAAAGGCTCCTCAAGCAGTGGCTCTGTGCCCCTCTCTGTAACCCCACAGCCATTGGGGACAGATTGGATGCAGTGGAAGACCTGATGGGTGTTCAAGCCCAGGCTACTGAGGTTTCAGAACTGCTGAAGAAGCTCCCAGATCTGGAGCGTCTTCTGAGTAAGATCCACAGCATTGGCACTCCTCTGAAGGGCCAGGACCACCCTGACAGCAGAGCAGTTCTCTATGAGGAGATCACCTACAGCAAGCGCAAGATAGCAGACTTCCTCTCAGCACTGGAGGGCTTCAAAACTATGCAGGAGATCATTTCTGTCCTTGCTCCAGTTTCAGGCGAATTCCGTTCCACATTGCTCCACCAGGTGGTCAATCTGAAAACTAACAGTAAGCACGGCCTCTTCCCCGACCTCTCTACCGAACTCAGGCGCTGGGAGACAGCCTTCGACCACCAGAAAGCCCGCACAACTGGCGTCATAACCCCCAAGGCTGGCTTTGACCCAGAGTACGACCAGGCTCTGACTGGAGTCAAGAACTGTGAAAGAGAGCTGCAGGAGTATCTGGACAGACAGAAGAAGAGACTTGGCTGTAAGAACCTGGCCTACTGGGGCACTGGGCGAAACCGCTACCAGATGGAGGTGCCCGATAGCTTTTCAGAGAGGAATATTCCCGAGGAGTATGAGGTGAAGTCTACGAAGAAGGGCTGGAAGCGTTATGTGACCAGGGAGATTGAACGCCTGTTCTCAGAGCTACAAAGCTTTGAAGAGAAGAGAGACGCTGCCCTTAAAGACTGCATGAGGAGGCTCTTCTACAACTTTGACAAGAACTACAGAGACTGGCAGACTGGTGTAGAGTGCATGGCTGTGCTTGGTAATTATTATACATTTATTGTGCTTGTCGATCAGAATTCGTTCATCATTTTTAACAGCAAGCATGAATCAAATTTGTCAACAGTTACCAATTTAAGTATTATAGTAGAATACAACAGAATGATTTTTATCTGGTAGTCAGACGGCAGCTTCCTTTGCTCTTACTAAAGGGAAAACACTACAGAGAAATGTTTATGCTTTAATGGGCTTGTGAAAAATAATTTGGGTTGCAGGTGTCTCCTGCTCTGAATGCATTTCCTGCAGGTGTTACTGATATACCTGCATAATACATATTTAAGATTACTGCTTGTAAATGTCTTGGTGTCATTGTTTGAGTAATTATTCCACATGAAACCCTTAGATTTAGCTGATTAGATATAATTTTGTCACTATTATGTACAGTGTGGTGCACTGAAGTTTGCCCCTAACAGAGGGAGTGATAATTACATAGTTAATTACTGATCTCTACCACAGTAACATAATGTGCCTATAATGTGTTTTTCTACCACTGGGCCATTCCTCAGCCAGGGATTATGTTTTGTTTTGTTTACAGCAGAGCTGCACTGCAAAAACCACTTATTAAATATTGATGAACACGCAAGCTCATTGTTAAAATGTTACGAGAGCAGGCTATTGCACTGGTTATAAAAATTAAGCATAATTAAGTAGTGTAGCAGTCAAACTATTAAGACTTTTAAGCTCATTGTTAAAATGTTACGAGAGCAGGGAGCCAAGGATATATTTTCTAAATTTTAGGGTGTCAAAGGATGACCTTAAAAGTCTTAATAGTTTGACTGCTACACTACTTAAATTATGCTTACTTTTTATAACCAGTGCAATTGCCACATCTTTGTTTTCAGATGTGCTGCTGAGCCTCTCGCGCTACAGTCAAGGGGGAGACGGCCCAATGACCAGGCCACAGGTGCTGCTCCCTGAAGGAAATGACCAATCAACACCCTTCCTGGACCTCACTGGATCCCGCCACCCATGTGTCACTAAGACCTTCTTTGGAGATGACTTCATCCCTAATGACATCTTCATCGGCTGCCCCGGTAGCATCGAAGAGGATCAGGAAAAAGGGCATGCCTCCTGCGTCCTCGTCACAGGGCCCAACATGGGTGGAAAGTCCACCCTCATGAGACAGGTGGGTCATTTGTGGATGAATATTAATTGGACGTTTTTTGTTGTTGTCTTGAACATGAACATAAAACCACAAAACTGAAAGGAGTAAGTGAAGTACTGGGAATCATTTCATTTTCACATATACACGGACAATACAGGTCAATTTCAAGCCTCTGCTTCGCCCGTGGTATTGAGATACTGTACTGTTCTTTCTGCTTTCTGGCAGTGTGGACTAGTGGTCATCCTAGCTCAGCTGGGTTGCTATGTTCCTGCTGAGAGCTTGCGCTTCACGCCAGTGGACAGGGTCTTCACCCGGCTGGGAGCCTCGGATCGGATTATGGCTGGTAACATCCCAAATACCTAACACATACATGGGTAGATGTCCTGAGCATCCACTTTGTGGGCTAAGATGATATTACCTGACCTTAATATCCAATGTGTCTTCTCCAGGGGAGAGTACCTTCTTTGTGGAGCTAAGTGAGACTGCTAGTATCCTGCACCATGGGACTAAACACTCACTGGTGCTTCTGGATGAACTAGGTAAATATTTGTTGCAGTGGCAACGCGATAAAGCTTATTCATAGCTACAATGAACTTCATATGCCGAGTATAAACGCAATACCTTCTTGTGGTGAAATGAGATTCAGTTGTAACGCCTCTATTTGTAGGAAGGGGCACAGCCACATATGATGGCACAGCGATTGCCAGTGCTGTTGTGAAGGAGCTTGCTGAGAAGATCGGCTGTCGCACCCTCTTCTCTACACATTACCACTCACTGGTGGAGGACTACGCCAACAACCCCGCTGTGCGGCTGGGCCACATGGTGAGTAACTTCATGCAACACATAGATGTGCTAATATACTGCCCTACAAAGGCAAACAGCAGCAACTACTTTTGTATGTTTTAAAAGTCAAAGGCCACTTTAGAATTAATATCCACAAAAATATCTTGTGATGTGGTGTTTGATTATTGCATCTTGTCTGCTTTAATTATACCAAAGTGGAGCCAGAGGCAAATTTCAATGTGTAGGAAATGAAGTTTATATTATACCCATAATTGCTATTCAATGATGTACAGTCCACTTCTGTACTAATACTTTTTTTGGAGCAGGAGGTGAACTTATGAAGTAATATTTCTCAGTTTCACCTGTCATGCAGTTATTGCTCTTTAGCATTGTAGGGCAGTACACCGTTTGTCCTCACCGCACATACTCCCACCATTTCTTGAGTAAATTCTGCACATTTGCATTATGTAGTGTAGTGTCCTATTAACTGGTATTTGCAGAAGTATAAATATGTCCATGCTTCGTCTCCTTCAGGCATGCATGGTGGAGAATGAATGTGAGGATCCAAGTCAAGAGACCATCACCTTCCTCTACAAGTTCATTGCTGGGGCTTGTCCAAAGAGCTATGGCTTCAACGCTGCTCGGCTCGCCAGCCTGCCAGAGGAGGTCATCCAGTCAGGACACAGAAAGGCCAAAGAGTTTGAGAAGAGCACCATCAGCCGCAGAGTCTTCAAGTATGTATTAACATCACATTGCATCAACAAAGCTTGCTGTGCAGTTCTTGAATATGAAAGATTTGCTTGCTGATATTTTTTTCCCCCTCCTCACAGGAAGCTCTGCCAGTTTGCTGCAGACCCCACATTGGGCAACACACACTTTGCCTCTCTTGTTCAGATGATCAACAATCTGTGAACACATTCTGTTCTTGCTAGTGTACTTTTTTTTGTAGTTCATTGTTCTCAGCACTAAAAAAACACTACTGTAATGATCTAATAAAGTTTATTAAAAAAAAAAAAAAAAGACAATTTCTCATCTAGGAAATTAAACCCTTTTAATTCACGCTAGCGCCTAGATAATGGTTATTGAATACTTCACAATATATTAAGTCTAGATGTTATGATACATGCATACATTTCAGTCTGTATGAGAACCCACAATCACCAGTACACATGAATGAGGGAGGGGGCAATGAAACCATATAGCGCTGTATAGATACTTGTCTCAGCTTCAGTAGAGTAAAAGCCTTTGAAATTCTCCAGCAACATTGGCAAACAAGGAAAAGTTTCACATTATCAAAATTATGGGCAACTGAGCCAGTGATGCTTTCACAAGACTTGTCTCTTCCATTTCTTGTTGGATCTAATCAAAATGGAGATTTGTCGGATCTAATCAAAGTGGAGATTTGAAAAATTATTGTAACAGTCAGCCTAATCTAAACAGATCAATCAATTCCTCATTAGAACTTGCTGTAAGTGAAGTCTTCCTTGGTAGGCCAATACCATCAGCAAATGTATACAGAGTATGCACAAATGTATTGAATTAAATATCACAAATCAGTTTGCTTACAAAAAACATTTGTATGATGCTACTTCAAACAGATAAAGCACATAGCAAGTCTTGTGGAAGCACAATTCAATATAAACTTTTTTTTGGTGTCTGTATTGCAAATGTAAATTAGTCAACATTGCTGGAGAAAATTTGTAGTGTTTCCTTTTTTTCTCTGTTCTCTTTCACAGAAAGAAGTTAGATACTGCGACATGAGTACAATTACAGCAAGTCTAGGGTATAACAACCAAAAAATAACACATTTAATAAAATAAAAAGACATTCAAGTACAATAAGATTTTTTCATGAAAATACAAAACTACACAAAAAGCATTAAAATCAAATCTCAACAGTTGTCTTGAGAAAACAAAAAAGCTGAAGTGCTAGGTCATTTTTCCCGTACGTATTATACGAGCGCATCGGTTGCCCAGTGATGGAAGCATTGTTGTATCGGGGCCTTTGCCTCTTCTGACTGGGCATCTGTCCACAATGGGTCTGTACATGACTGCAGTATTTGATTCACCCATTATTCAAAGGCAGATGAGCCCTGGTGGCTCTTGTCCATCTCTCCACAGCTTCACTTACCTGACTAACCAATATCCCCAAACCCTGAGTCTTCAACTGCTTTTCTGCTCTCTGTCCCATTGATGTCATCTTTTTGTCAATTAATTGCAGGAAAAGAAAAAAGCGAGGCATCCAAAGCAGAACTTTTTTTCCCCCCAGCATATTCATGTCCAAGTCTCTTTTTTTTTAAAGTCACTATATGCTCTGTCAAAGTGAATCTGTAATTTAAAGTTAGGATTTCTTCCTCCAATGTAGATCTTAATAAACAAAGTGTCTGTATCCATCACTGCTGAAGCTCAAAAGGACCCTGGGTCCCAAGCTCAGTTATGCTGCAGTGTATTGGACTCTATAGGGGGAGCAGAGTCATACAGTGTGTCTGTGTCATGAGTCGGCTCTCCAGCTAATGTGCAAGGATTTGAGAGAGTCCCAGCACCACAGTCACAGAAAAACCTGCAGGGGAGAGGAGAAACAAATTACTACTTTTAGCTGAACTCAATTGAACTAGAATACGGAAACATGATTGGTACAATACTTTCTACATATGATCACGGTATTTGATTAGGGTATGTGGGTTGATAAGACGGACCTATCATGCCTGATGAACTCCACATCGTGTCCTTGGTGGCACTTCTTGATGCAGTTCACACAGATGGCGTTCCGGTCTGTTGTGTTACAGGTATGACACCTGTGGGAACCCAAGTGTGTCAGTCAAAATCACAAAACAGACGAAGAGTTGAGGACACTAGACAGCTTGATGGCGAGGGTAAACAGATAAATTACCTGTAAAAATCGTGCATTGGGTAGCTGGTGTAACTGGAAATCTTGTACAGGCACTGACCTCTGCTCACAGCCTTTTCAATGGCATCTTGATTGTTCATTATTTTATTATCTGGAGGAAAATTTGCAATAATTGGTAAGCTTGATAAGCTAGGGTTGGATCACTTACATTTTGGACTTGGAGCAGAATTCAAGGTTTATCAAAGAAATGTGTGTCAAAATCTGTGTCCAAGGAAAAGGACATTGCTCATTTGGAGGGAGAGTACCTTTCATTGTAACATTGACGCCAGATGCAAGAAACAACCCCCCAAAGCGGTTGTTGAAAATCTGATTGCCCTCTAGGGTCGCTGTGGCATGATTTGTAATCTCGATACCTAGTAGAGAAAACCATAGTTCATGTACAGAGTTCCTAGTTCCCATTAAAAAGATATACCTCATTAGGCAGAGCAGTTTGTTAACATTTACACATTTGTAAGACTGTCAAAAAGCCAGAGCAATTAGATTAAAACATCTCATTAGTTTCCAAGTCAAATAATGACAGATTACAGCCTGTGTGCTGGCACTACCCACCTGCAGCGAAGCCATCAAATATCCTGTTTTTCCGCAGTATGGGGTGGCTGTTGGTGCTAATGAGGACTCCTGCTTGGGCATTTCTGAAGATGTCATTTTCCTCTAGCAAACCTGAGGACAGACAAAATACTTTGTCAACCCCTCAAACTAATGCTAGGAACTTACTTGTGTGACAAATGCAGGGTGCGAATTGTGAAAAAAACAGAGGGGGGGGGGCATTTTGAAACAGATTCATAAGCCCACGTTCTCGGTTCGCACAACTTTAACCGTGTGTTGTATGAACATGCCTCTCATTTTAATACATTGTAATTAAAATAAAAAACTAGTTAAGCAACGAATAGCTGTGTCATCTCGTGGCAATTGAAATTAAGCTAGATTTAGCATAAGAACACCTGTATGAATGAATTAATATTTTTATTTTTGTGTCATGCCACTTCGTGGCCCATCCCATATGGGATTATATGACACCTCAATAATAACAAAAACAATACATGGGTAGTGCTCGGACCAATGAGAGACCCCGTGTGACACAGGTGGAGAAGCAGAGAACAGATGGTTCAGTACACGTCTCCACCCGGCCATGCAGCAGCCCCCCATTCCCCGAACATTTCCCCGGATGCAAACCATTTAACATAATCCTGGCTTCCAGTTAGTGCTGTACCCTTGTGGCCATTCTCAATAAACAAATTCAGCCACATCACCGTACTTATACAATGTACATACATATTGCACGTAAATATACATGCTGCACATACACATACAGACAGAGACACTGGAAACATGACACTTTATATATACTTTGCCTTCCTCCTCATTGACCAAGCATTTTCTAGGAAAGTGGC
>OMLI01018718.1:0-12187 GCA_900302605.1 Rondeletia loricata
TTGAGAACAAAATAAAAAAGTTGGAAAATGACACTCAGAGCTCCCTCACTGATTTCATGAGGATTCTGTGTCGAAAATAAAGTAATTCTTTGGTGTAAAACATAATATAAATCTCTTTTTGGTATTTAAGCCCAAACATACACTCTGTGAAAGACAGAGCAGACAAGCAGCTCCATTCTCTTCATCTTGATGACATCCTAAAACACGATCCTCTGGTTTCTGGCTTTGGGAGAGAGTTTATCATGTTGTCAAACATTGACCAATCTGCCCTCGGTCACAGCAATTACATATATGAATGTTTGAATGGTATTCCAATTTAAGGTTACTTGACAGCACGAGTTATTTTTCTTAGGGGCTGTTTTGTGAAGATTTTCTTTTTTTGTACAGTGTAATGGCTGAGAGCAGGGAAGAAGACTGGGGTTGGCTTTTTCATCCACTGGCCACATTGGCTGATGGAGAATCCATAAGCCGCTTAAACTATTTCACCAGTGAAACTAAATGGAAGTTATTGTAAAAGTTGATGGGTTGGTTACCTGCCAAACCAGTAGAGTTGACACATGTACCAGCCACAGTCACAATTTGTCAGCATTTGTTCTGTGGCTAATGTTAATTTCCCACCCTGACCTAATTTTAACTTTGTTTATTTACAATTTGTGCCTGCTACATTACATTTATTTTTCAGATTAGTTCATCGTTTGTCTTGATTTGCTATGAGTATGTAAGACCTTCCACTTGTATTTCATTGTGAGAGTGATTTTTGTTGTAAAAAGGATCAGCAGCCAAACTCTAAATACAGTGTCGGGTATCTAAAGTGGAACAGCCTTTTCTGTTGGACTGGTCTGATATCCACACTGGCATTTGTAAGTGTTGTTTTATGTTTTATTCAACTGTGTGCCATGATATTTATCTGTTCTCTGGGAGTGTGTTTTTCCGCTACTGATTAAAGAGAAGAAGAATCTGTGATAAAACATGGCGGGTAAAAAAAAATCAGCACAATGTCTACCTTTGCTCCCCATTCACTTTTGTCAGGACAACTTGACCGAACAAGATGAAAGGTGTATTCACAGAGAAATGTTTATTATCGTCATGACTGACTGACTGAAATGGAGCTCTTATGAGGATTGAGAAAATCTTGGAGGAAGTACAAGTAGTAGTTAATTAATTAAGTAATCAATTATTGTCTAACATTTATACATGCCATTTGCTTTTCTGAATGTAACTAAACCACGCTCAAGGGATTTCCTCATTTAAGATCCTATAAACTAGAAGAAAACTTGAGTTCTAATTGTAAGAAGCCAATATGTTGAAGCTTTTTTGATGCTTTAAAATGGCTGTTGATAGTAAAACAAGGTATGACACCAATACTGTAGGTATTTTCTACGTTTATATGCAGACCATTGTTACTAGATGTGTTTAGTAACAGGTTGGTTTGACTATGTTTGTACATACTTTGTGGCAATTGGATCTAGGCTGCTGAGGAGCAGAGTCCCTGCCGTTCCTCCCTGAGTGATTTCATTCTCTGGTCCCGGTTGTTGTCAACTGTAGTACAACAGTGAGATGGGACAGAGAGGAACAACCATGGAGATCATTTAAGTGTTCCTTTCCTCTATTATGTATCACACTGAGGAATTATTGGACACACCCAGAACGTTGGAAAAGCATGACATTTTGGCTAATTGAATCTTAACCTTTGACAGCTAAAATGCATGAGCACATGAAATTGTATCGTCCCAGTGAAGTTAGGAAAATGATCCACCTCATTGACCTTTAGCAATGTCTTTTTGGATCAACATATTCTCAAATGAGCCCTGACTGCAGTTTCACGTTATTCACAGTAATACCCAGCAGCTGAGGCACAATGCATCTAGCTTGAGTGTTGCTGTGTTTACCGTTTTACTCTGCTCTGTGTAAAATGGAGTCACGGACAATGAACAGCAGTCTTTGCGAAACGACATGTGATCAAAGCGCTTCTGCAGACTCCTTTTCCGATTGTGTTATGTTACCTCTCTGAAGATGCCCACAGACCAACCGTCAGGTGCCACGATGTGTGAAAGCCTCAGACCCATCTAAAGACTTTGGCTGAAGATCGGTGGCGAGAGTGCGCAGACACCGTACCCTAGTAAGCTGATACGATGTTGTGAAAACGGTGACGGTACACCCTATCAGTGGCTGCTGTGGCGATAGGAAGTGTCATTGGATCCCCCCTCGCACAGGGTGCTGGCGACTTGTCAGCCGGTGAAAAGGGAGTTGTCACGGTGATATATGGGTGTTGTAATCCCTGCAGTGAGAGCCCTGATGTTTACCCAACCCCATGTTTCCTCCTCCTCAAAGAGCCCAGACCAGGAATCCTAAACCTGAGAAGAGATTAGTCGGCCGGGAAGAAAGGAGCGGGAGAGAAAGAGAAGAAGGAGGGAGGGAGAAAAGGAGAGGGCTCTATAGGTCTATTCTCCTCTACCTGTTTAGATCTAGGTCCGAAAGGCAGACAGGTGAAACCGTACACGACCCAGTGAAGCTCTTGCTGTGACACCCATGGAGTTGCACCCTTGCCGGGGTCAAGGGAGATCAGGGACGACTGCTGTCTCTGTGGTTTCAGCACACTCCCGACTTTTCTCAGGCTAAATCCAACAATTATCCTCTGCTGAATAAGTTGACCGGTCTTAATGGAATGGCATTGCATGTATGGAAACCAGGTTCGGAAAACCAGACAAGATTTTTTGCTGTGGCTGGTAAAATTTTAGCTGTTGCTGATAAGTTTGTCTTCTTTATCAGCCACTTTGGCAAATAACCAAGCAAGTCATTTGGAGGGCCTCTTCTGTTTGAAGAATCTGATTTTGAATTTTGGGATTTGGACCACAAATGTGGAAGTTAGTTTCCTGCCCTGATGGAGACCCTTGAAAGTGACTGATAGTTTAGAAAGTCATAAACAATCAGGTTTCACTTTACCCTCCCATAACCTAACTCTGGTCCTTTAGTTAATGTCCTCAAGTGAATTACACACCTGGAGTATTTTCATGAAGTGCCATGCGAAAACAATTTCCTTAGCAGTCTGTGTCCCGCGTATTCTCACACTATATCTGTCAGGCGACACATGCAGCGTATCCCTTTCTCTTGTACCTGTTTACCTCCGGAAGCCAGACAGGTGAAACCGTACACGACCCCGTGAAGCTCTTGCTGTGACACCCATGTAGTTGCACCCTTGCAGGGGTCAAGGGAGATCAGGGACGACTGCTGTCTCTGTGGTTTCAGCACACTCCCGACTTTTCTCAGACCAAATCCAACAATTATCCTCTGCTGAATAAGTGACTGGTCTTATTTTCTGTGATGTAAGAGCGTAAGAAGCTTTAATGTACTTTGAGTATCTATCGGCATTCCAAGTTCTAAAAATGTTATCTCCATTGCAAGAAAGTGAACAGTTCTTTTGCTCACCAGATATGATTACTAAAAATGCATGCGTTAACTCTGCTAAAATGATATCCCCTTTGTCTAGGCCAATTGACAATTGAAATTACATTTTAAGTAAGGAAAAAAGCCCCTAATGATGTTGGGTTGCTGCTTTGGAACAGTTAATTGCTGAACGAACAGTAGATAAGTGAATCAAAACATTTCAGAAAGCAACGGTGACGAGATATGACGTGGGGTTTCGCAAAGCTGTTTTTGGTTACTCCAACAGCATCTCTGAGACGGCTGACAGATTTGGCGTATCTTGAGTGGATCTGCTGCACTTAGCATCAGATTTACAGTCCAATATCCACCCTGCCCAGTCACACACTATTTCCCCCCGTTATCTGCCTAAGTATTTGTCTTTGTTCTGACAATTATGTCTTTAAACTTTATCTACGATCCCCCTGGAAATGTGGATGAGAGAACTTGGGCTCCCTTGGTGGAGTCTTGACATCTCCATACAGACAGAAGCCCAGGGATTGCTCCCCTCCTTAGTGATGTATTTGTAGAGTGTTAGGGTCAGAGCCTTGGGAGAGACTTGTACTGCCGCAACATGTGCAGGATATCAAGCTTGATCCTCCACAAGCGAGAGTGCGCCAGATGTGTGTCGGTATGTGTGAAACTTGACCGCCGCAGTTTGGCTCGAGGAATTAGGCATACCAAAGCAGTGTTTACTCAGCTTTGATTTCTTAGATTAAAAAGGCCTGCAAGCGCGCTCGTCGGGCTGATGTGACTTGACTCAGGCCCTTACAGCCAATTGGGAAATTACATTCCAACAGGGAATTGGCGTTATGAAAAGAGGATATGTTCTTATAGAAGATTAATGCAAGCCAGCTCTTCACAATGAGTTTGTAAACATTCAATCACGCGAAATAACGGCAAAACACACTCGTGTTTGTTTGTTTTACCACTTGGCTTTGAGCTGTCTCTGACCACCCACAGTAGTCCTGGTTTGAGTTTCCAGCTCGTCGGTGACGTCGTAGGCAGCACAGCTCTGCAGGGATTATGCTTTCAGTTTACAGGCTTCATCAAGGATGCTTTTTGTAGTGTTCACCTTCCAGCTCTGCCAGTGCTTTTTTGTTGTTGGGACCTCTCCGTACACATGTTTGTGTACTGTGTCTGGGCGTGGTGGAAAATCACTGTGGAATGGAATGGCACACCATGTATGGAACCCTGGGTGGGAAAATTCCCCTAGACGCCCCAAATGCTGGTAAAAGTTTGGCTGAGGCCGGTAGGTTTGTCTACTCTACCAGCCACTTTGGCAAATAACCAACCAAGTTGTTTGGATGTCGTCTTCTGTTTGAAGATCTAATTGGCTCTTCAAAAAGTGAAAGCGGCTGGGGATTTTTGGGGGATTTGGGCCACAAATGTAAAAGTTAGTATCCTGCCCTAATGGAAACCCTTGAAAGTGGTTGGAAGTGTAGAAAGTCATAAACAATCAGGTTCCCGTGTGCGATTCAATAACTTAAATCTGGTCCACTAGCTAATGTCCTCAAATGAATGACACAGTCCTGGAGTATTTTAATTAAGTGCATGCGAAAACGATTTCCTTCGTAGCCTCTGTCCCCTCTCATTCTCACACTACATCTGTCAAACCTGCTCACAGCCTGCTCATCCCCCTGCTGTTTAGTCTGCGGTACACTTGTTGCACCTATGTTTGTATGTTTGGGCTACGGGAGATTATGTCTGTGATCACATTCTCATGCTTGTATTAAGAATGGAAGTGAGGGCACTAAGCCCATGGCCAGGATGTGCACCGTTAAAACCCAGGATGTACGAAGTATCTGTTTAGAAATATTCCTGTACCTGCACCTGACCTCAGATGCCCTGGGATATAGACCATGTTTAGTTTCCCTGGTTTGTGGAAGTGATCCAGTGTGATAAGCAAATGAGGCATTGCTGGACTCTGTGTGTGTGTATGTGTGAAGGAGAGTGTGTATGTGCACAAGCATGCGTTGCTTGTCGGGCTCCCTCACCGCATGTGGGAGTTGGTATGTCCCAGTGCATAAATCCTAGCCATGCCTTCATGCTTTCATACCTCCTCAACTAAAGACCCATTGTTCAGGTTACTGTTTTGAGGTATGTCTGTCGGTGGGTCAAATTCAAACAAAGTCATCACTCACCAGGGCTTGTTGAAAAAGCACAGTATTCACACTGAGGGGATCCAGTGGAAATACAGACTCCCTCTATTTTCTTTGCCGGGGATATTCATTGTCCCGTTCTTTACCAGGGTTTGCCTTCCCTAAACCTAGACAGAAAAATAAGTCATACATTAGACTTGACTAACAAACTGTTATGTTTGCCCAGTGGAAGCCCCTAGACAGGATATTTTGGAAACCGACGTTGAAAGAGTTTCCCCAGTGTACCGTGACCGGGTTGTGTGGCAGCAATTGTTCTGTCAATGGGGTCTGAAAAGCAGTTATCAATACAAAAGTGTGTGTTTTTTTCCCCCTACGGCTGGAAAGTCTGAGAGAACTTACAGCCGCACAAAAGTAGGGTGGGATGCAGATGCTCTGAGGCGTATTCATTTTCCTATATTACGATCCCTTTCGGATTAAGTGAGGCAGAGTGGGAACGACAAGGGTATCTAAAATACAGACATTCAGGCAACGACACTAAATACCTCTGCATAATTCAATAAAACCCATTCCCTAGTGATGCTTCTTCTCTACGAAATAATGCTTATGTCGCTGTCATCGCTGTCAACTTCAACTCCCAGTTTCTCAACTTGGATCCACGCAACTTTCATATTTACTGCTGAACATTCGGTGTAAGCATGATGTATGCTCTGACGGTTGTTTAGACCCAAACCTCAGCTATAAATATTAAAACTGCCTGGATCTAAGTGTTTTCTGTCTTCTCTTTGGACTTTATTGTACCTCCAGCACCTTAGCAAAGTTTGGCCAGGTGAATGGTAGTCTTTCTGCAGAAACTCCCAGTATTTTGCCTATGCCTTCCTATGATTTATTCCGTCTCACTAGATCATTGATGCATCCTCCGCCGCTCTATCTTATACTATTTCCCAATCAGTGGCCAGCTCGTTATGTTGGATGAGGCTCTACAAGACCCACGCGGTATTACATTTGGGGCTCTAATCAGGCTTTTGGACTGGCCAGTAATTGGACCTGTTATCCCTTTCTCTCTTCTCAGTTTAGCCCCTAGCTACTGCCTGTCTTCAATGAGACACGAAGGGAGGGAGGGCGGCAGGACCACAATACCCACTCAGGGACAAGCTGTCAGAAGCCCTGAAATACTATCCTCTCTCAGACCAAAGCACAGGGTGTTTTTAGCAGTATTGTATCACTGGGATTCAACGCACAGGTCATTCGGGGAGAGTTTTCCGAGAAATTACTTCACCTTTTTAGGAGAATAAGTCAAAGTAATGTTGAGTAAAGTTCATTTTAGGTGGTGGTATGTGCTTTTAAGACTCCCCGAATGGAGAATGCTGGCTGGCTTTCACGCTAGTTATGATACTGCCCTCAAGTGGAGGCTACAACCATCATTGGTACTGTAGCACCCTCATGTCAGAGGGAAAAATACAATGACAGTAAACCGTTTGGATGATGAAAGGAGGCGATAAAAACGTTCTAAATGTTCTTGGCCACTTTGGTTATGGTAGCTGGTGTGATTCTAACAACTCTTTCCAGTGCTCTTGGCTTGGGCTCTACGCCACGCTTTTCCATGAGCTGTTTTTCAATTAGGACCCGGCGCCCTTGGCACTTCATGAAGGGAACAGAAGTGGAAGCCCTCAGCAGCAGCAGTCCTCGGGGCTTGGGATCTCAGGAGAATGACAGAGGCGTGCAAATTGTCACTGTTAAAAGTCCTAATTGCCTGAATCCTTCAAGCTTCAAAGCAGGCCCTTCTTGTGTGGCAGTAGGGCTGGTACGCACTTCTCTTAGATGGAAAGGTTGATTGCATCTGTGGCATTTAAGAGTAGAGTTAGTTTGAGGATTGCTTATTGTGTGGTCTGTTGATGCTTTCTTCCCCTTTCTTCCCCGTTCCCCTCTCCTCTGTGTTTCAAAGACCTGTCGCCTCACGGCTTGTCAAAATCCTCCCTTTAAACAGAAAGCAAAAATAGAACCTAATGATTGAAGTTCCATTCCGTAAACTTGCGGTTGCAGTTCGGAATAACAAGGCTGTGTGGCAGTTGCATGTGTTTGTATGTGCATACACGTGGGAGTGATTGAGAACATATTCCTTTTAGTGATTTCCCAGTCATATTGTATTGTTAATATATTAAAATTACATAATTTCATAAAATGACAATTTCCTCTTTGACTGGAATCTAGGTTCTTGGGGCAGGAAGTAAAAAAACAAAACATGGACGCAACAACCCCTAAAGTCCCCAGAACCGTCTCCATCTAGGACTTCCATCCAATGGTATTTTTCCATTGATACCAGTTCATACATTGTTTGCTGACGGAGTCTTTTTTTAAAATGTGAAATCTGTCAAGAGAAGCTATAAAAATGCCATCTAGGCCACCAAGGGATTGGATGCGTCAGTAATCGATGTAGCAGACGTTCTACTGTCAGTGGAAAAAGTGTTGCATTTCAGAATGTAAATGTGCCGCTCTCCCATTTAATATGGCATACATTACTGGTGATAGTCCTTCCACTAATGTGAATAAATGATGATACTTTTGGCTGGGAAATCCTTTAAGAGAGGATTTGTGAGGTTCCCTCACGTCTAATAACGGTAAAGTGAATCTCATAAAATGGACCCTTTTTGAAATACAATAAAATACCCTCCTGCCGACTGCACTTCGACTTTGGCACATGAAGAATTTCTGTCCTTGGCAGATATGAAGATTGACTGGTCATTGTATACAGGTGAGGAGTGCCTATTAGCTCAAATATCTATACAATCAGCCTAATTCAGTTGCGGTTTTCATCCTAAAGGCTCAATTACACCTTCAATTTAGGTTTTGTCTCATGTCTGAGATTTGTTTGTGTCAGCACTGTGCCACAGAGAGGAATATTCAGCCCCGAGCGCTCCCTAACTGTTTTCCCCATCTCCTAACTCCCCTGGAGGAGACACTGGGACAGAGACAGTGGAAAACCATCTCAGTCAACCCTGGAGGACATAGGCTCTGATGATGATGGAGATCTGGAGACATGGAAATCCCTCCAGGATCACGTTCCACCTCTTTGTGTGTGTGTGTGTGCGTGTGCGTGTGCGTGTGCGTGTGCGTGTGTGTGTGTGTGTGTGTGTGTGTGTGTGTGTCCCCTTCCCGTGGATGTTTGCGTGCCCATAACAATGAGCCAGCGAGCTCCTCATTAGCGATCTGCTTTATGCATCCTGGATGGTCCCCAGTGGAAAGAGGAGAAGGGAGTTGAGCGGGGCTCCGCCCCCGCCAATGGCAGAGCAGCCAGGTCAGGAGAGGTACCCGTCATGTCTGTCAAGACCATCCACTTACTGGAGTGAATTGTGGCTCTCGCCTGAGCGGAGTTCCCGATTTCCTCGCACTAGAGCGAGATAGATTTCAGCCTGAAAGCAGTTAGATATGCAAATGCACCGGGGGCCACGGAGTTTGTTGTTAAGTAATTCTATCCTTTGTCTTGTTTTCGCTCGCCCACGTTTGAAGTCTGAGTGGCAGTTGTGACTACTTAAAGCTGCGCCACGAGTCGATGAAGAGCTCAAGTCGTATTTGTGTTCCACTGTGCAAGCAACTACTTGATTTAATAATGCCGTTTTATGAAGTATGATTCATATTTCAAAGACCGCGCATATCTGGCGTGGAAATAATTCAGCGCTAAGGCTTAGACGGGCTTAAAACTTTGATCCTCCTTGGTGATCTTGAGTCGCTTTTGGTTTTTCTTATTTTCTTGTGTGCATGTGCGCACATCAGTGTGTTTTTGTTCTGCCTATGATAAAACAGACCCCTATAATAGAGTCATTAGCTGTGGTTTGATGGCTGTAGCTGTCTTCAATACGCCCGAGACATCCAGTGTGTTCTCATGACTTTCCCATGGTCCTCGTCAATGCACTTGGGTGGTAATCGGCTGATGATCATCCTCATCACATTTATCATCCCCATAGCCTCTGACTCCTCCAAACACATGTATCTCAGTACTTTCCGTCTGAAGAACTGATTGCTTTTAGATAACAGTCGACAGAATGCTTTGATCCGATTGTTTATGGCGCAAACAATGAAAAGATGCAATCAGATTGACTAGAATGCTTTGATTTCTCCTGACTGATCACTGGCGGACCTACGCATATTCTTATAACGGGGAATATGTGGACAACGTTGTGTGTAGGAGTTTGCTATCTGCTATATTCTGTTGACTGCTTACAGATGTACTGGCCCGTCTCCTCGTAGCCCCGTACCAGTGATTAAGCCAGGGAACAATGACTTGGGCACATCGCAAAGAAAAACAGGAAAGCCTCATTTTCGATTCTTCAAAAGTCTGGCCAATTGTAAATCTAAAAGCATATTAAGAAAGGACAGGAAATGCTGACACAGAATGCCCCTGGCGCCTGTTCAAAGCTCTCATATTTTAATTCCATCATGAGTTTTTTCCCCCCCCTGTGTTGCTTTAATCAATGAGAGGCCGGAGTCGCTGATCTGTCCTCCAGTGCGTTCGCCTCGGTTCCACTCTAGTCGGTCGGTGTGGAAAATCCATGTCATCTGACTCCCTCTCCGCTGGTTGTGATTAGGGAGGAGCGCTTCAGGAGTTCTGGATCCTGGGTCTCTAGCTCGTATTAACCACGGTCAGGCCCGATTCCACGCTCATCGCTCTCGCACCTCGTCACATTCCCATCCACTCCCATGCCCAGCTTGCCTGTTGAGAGCTGGCTGATAAAGTTTGGCTATAAGACGCGGAAGAAGAAGAGTGTCAGTTTTCTTCTGTTGAGATAATACAATCAGATCAAAATCCTATCTGAACTTATTAAAGTGTTGACACATCATTTTTACGGGTAAGGCACTTGGAATGCAGAACTAAAGGTATGCTAAGCAGTTTGTTCCATTGCACAAACCAAAATCTATCACAGACATTTTAAAAAATTTCCAGTTGGATATATCTTTAAAGATTTGAAGAACAAATTGAGATATGCTCTCCTCCATGCATGGTACAACATCAAAAGCCTTATCAAACCTTATTAAATGATTGAGAGCTGGCTAATGAAGTTTGGTTATAAGACCATATAAGTGTCAGAATGCTTTGTTTCCTTCTGTTGAGATAATACAATCAAATCAAATCCTGTTTGAACGTATCACTTTGTTCCATTGCACAAACCAAAATCAATCCCAGACATTATTTTTTCATTTCTCAGTTGGATATATCTTTAAAGATTTGAAGAAATGAAAATCTTTATTTTCTCCTTCATGCACGGTACTACATCAAAAGCGTTGTCAAAAAGCCGTATTAAAATCTGCGATCCGTTTATGGAAAAGACCAGGTAGAGCATAAAGCATAAATCTCTGTGCAGAACAACCCGGTGGTTAAAAATAAAAAAGTACGCGCCACAGCTCCTTGAACTCCACCGCCTTTGAAAGATGGAAAACAGGTCGTTCGTAGGCCTCATCAAGAAACTAAATCAAAGTAGGGAGTCGCTGCAGCCGAAGGAATGGAGTCAGGGGAGTGAAAACCATTAAAAGTGCATTGCGCAGGCAGTCTGGGGAGAGAAAAAAAGAAGAATAAAGAGATACAGCACAGAGGAATCACGAAAGCAAAACAACCACAACAGTAGAGTTTGCCTTTTTAAAAAAACAGACTGAGCATATGAGAAAATGTTCGGTCTCCTTTTGTCTCATGTGTGGTTTTGCGTAGATCTGTCCAATATCATGCACCATTAATCTCAAAGAATGCCTTATTGGTTCACAAGCTTCACAGGACCTGACATTCAGCTACACGGGTTTGAAAAAGAAAAAGTGCCATAATCGTGCTGCATTGCTCCCCCCCTCCTTTTGAAAATTGCTTCCGTCTGTTGATTGAACAAGCCATAAAATAACAAGGGAGTCACGATAATCCTCCCCTAGAATTTGTGATTCTTACAATCAAATGAAATGTAGTGAATTCAGATTTCCCTACATGCAATGTTTATTTGGCCTTTCAGCTAACTTTGAGAAATTGGCAGCTGATACTGCAAATTTGGAACGTCCCCGGTTTTCCTTTTTAAGATTTGTCAGTGATGCTCATGCAAGTCAATGGGAAGCGAAGCCGTCTATGTTGCAAATCCCTCCAAACACGTCTATTACTTATTTTTTGCCATTACTACAAGTGGAACAGCTTGCACCTGATTTGACTTTGTTTCCCCACTGGTTTGAATTGGTGTTGCTAATGCTAACTGGATTCTGCTGGCAATTTCATCCGGATGACTTGAAAGAAGTCTTGATGAGATACTGTAGACGTGAAGAAATTCCAAAGTCACCCACGCAACAGAAGCTGCATGGGAAGCTGCGTGTCTGCTAACGTCACCTATGGTAAACTGTGTGTGTGTGTGTGTGTGTGTGGACGTGTCCTATTTGTTCTTGTGGGATCTTAATACTTAGCTCACGTAATCTTGTGCCAACCTGATTGAGGCAACATGTTGCTATCGTGTCTGTCTATAATTTTGTACTTCAACAAATAACCCCTCTGTCCCCCCTCCCTGCCCTCCCTCCTCGCTTTCAGGAGGCCGACCGTTGGGAAAGGTCAGTGTTGAGGGTGGCTGAGATCACGTCGGCCTTGATCCGGGACAGGAGCCCCGCCCTGGTGGGACAGCTGCTACAGGCGTGAAGGGACGCCGCACCACCAGAAA
>OMLI01018720.1:0-11621 GCA_900302605.1 Rondeletia loricata
TTGCCTCCCCTTTTCCTCTTCACTCTTCTCCTCTTTCCCTCTGCTCTCCTCTCCTCATCCTCTTCTCCCTCTCCTGTCTCCCTCTACTTTCCTCTCCTCTTCTACTCCCTCTGCCTTCTCTTCCCCTGAGCCATCTCTTCCTCTTCTCCTCTTCCTCCTCTTCCTTCTGTGTAAACCTAATAATAATAAACCCCTGTTAGAGTGGTAACTCTATAGGGCTAGGGCTCACAACTGGGATTAGAGTAGTTTTATCACATCATAACTCTAATTGATGGACAAACACACACACACAAGCATGCATGCACGCACACATGGGTCTTTGATGTCTCTAGTCGTCTTTAATTAGCTGTAGCGAGGGATGAGAGAGTGGTGAGGGGAGAAGAGCAATATAGCTGGCTGTCTATCTAATTATCGGCACCCCTGTTGGGCAGGTACTCTGATATCAGCCGGGGCGGCGAGGTCACACTCAGCTTGGAGCCACATGGGCCTCTGTGAGCCTCTGTTTCACCTCTTGCAGTCTCGTTCTCGGCTTTGGGGCTGTAACGCTTTGAGTACAGCCCACCAGACAGTTCTTATTAGAGGAATCTTGGTAGTTCTGACCAAAGTATGGAAAATACATTTGTATGTAGGTATGAGGTCTTGAAAAGAAAAGTTTGAGAAAAACACAAAGTCTGGAAAAGTATGTAAATAAATGTTCAGTCCTGTGTCCTTTCCTGGTGAAATAAAGGTTGCATACATACATACATGATGTGCACATCATTACACATTGTATGTAGATGTAGACCTACTGTCACTTAACATATGGTGATATTTGTGTTCTGAAACATAATTTTCAGCTGTAGAACAATATGGCCTCATTGGCCAGCCACTATTAGCATACATAATATAAAACACTAGCCAAAATCTTTATCAAGTCAAGAAATTCAAGTCTGGAAAGAGTAAGAAATAGAAACTGTGTAGGAGCAGTTTATTTTCTTCGTACCTTCAGGGAATTCAATCGATCCATTTCTTTCTCTTGCTGTCAAGGCATTAGGCTTTTGCTTCATGTATGGATTTGCTGGGGTCAAGGGTTCCAATTGCTGTTTGATGAGCAAGGCCCACATATTGCTTATTTCCTTGGTCTTAAATTGCTTCCAATGACATTCTTTTCAGGTGCTCTCGACGTAGCTTTGGAAGATTTTAGAGTTCGACTTTTATTGTCTTCTCTTTGTGTCTGACATTAACAAGCAGCTATTACATTTGAATACTTTCCTGTCTGCTTTCTGGGATGGCATATGCTTTGATCAGGTCTTATGCGGAGATGGCATAGTTAGACTGGCACACGTTCACCTCCAGTCACTCCTACACAGACATACGCACACATCTTACTTACTCTGTTAAAGTACTCTTAAGGAGGGCTGAATCCCATCTGAGGCATGATCAAAGACCACTGGACACTAGAGAACAACCCTGCTGTGTGTTTACATGTGTGTGTGAGTGCATGAGTTTGGTGATGAGATTTGTTAGAATTTGCATGTGCACATGTAATGTGTGTAAGAAAACATACATGTGCACATGCAAATTCTAACAAATCTCGTCACCAAACTCAAATTTGTAGTTAGCTGTCTCAGCTCTCCTTTCCCTCTAAGGCAGTGGCTCAGTTGTGTCCATTCTCCCCCCAGTAATCTCCACAGCACATTTACTCTACTCCCATTTCCCTGCGTTATGTTTAAGTGCAACTAGATTTATTTGCAGTCTGAATTAAAGCGGAAAAAGGAATGAGCTAAATGGTTATAAATAGTCTTTTTGTTCCACTGGCACCGTATGACCGCCAGTAATCACTGTATATTAAGCAGATCCATTAAAACTTCGTCTGAGATCAGCGCCTAGGCCCCACCGCCTCATAAAATAGTGTTTGAGCTTATTCCCCTCCCATTCTCTCTCAGTATATTGGAGTTGAATCTATGCTTTTATCTAATTTACATTAAGTTATGCGTACATTATGCGTTTTCCAAATGGCATCCACTAAATAATAGAAAGTCAAGCGAGAGGGGGGAAAATACTCCGCTACCCACAATACAGTGGGGGATGAGTCATCCACTTCAGACAGAGGTTACCTATTGATTTGTTTGATCACAGCTGACCCTACTGCGTGCGCGCACACACACACACACACAGCATTTGCATGAGAAGGCGCAGGAGTGGCGCAGAAGCTAAAAATGGCCTGGTGGAGAATCCATTCAACACCTGGGTAGGGTTGTCCCAAACAAAAGTTGCATGCTAATGAACTGGAGGAGGAGGAGTGAGGATTAGAGGGGCTGCCTATACATGAGAACACGCATGTCAATGTGTGTACAGCTGAAAAAATGATAGGTAGCGAGGTGCGTTTTAGGGTACAGATGCAGCAGAAGTTTAAGCATTCAAGCGTTTACTACATGTGTACTGGCGTTTACTGTTTGTGTGGGTGGGTGGTTGGGGAAGCTTTATGAAAGGGTGCAAAGGAATTTTGTAACAGCAATGTGGTTGAGGCTTTTGAACTGTGTGGCTATGTATATTTATGTATTTGCGCGTGTGCATTTGTGTGTTTGTGTGTGTGTGTGTGTTTCCGAGTGAGTGAATGAGGGCTGATCCTGAACATAGTAGCCTTGGTGAACATGATTTCTGTCCAGGCGGTAAATCTCGACAAAAGCAGTGAAATTAATGGCCATTTTACCAGCGTATGTGTGCGTGTGTGTATGCTTTTGTGTTTGTACACGCACAACAGCCTCAACACCCCCTCCCCGCATGTGTCTCAATCCCCAGCTTGCTGCTCTCGGTGGGCATGATTTACTACACACACACAAACACACACCCCTGGACTACTGGACAGGGGATCATAAAAGTAAGGCTCCATCGTCTCTGGCTGCTACGAAAACAGAGGGACGTTTTTCACCCACCAAAAGGGCAATAAACTCTCTCTCACAGGGAATAACACACTTGAGTGGACCTCCACATGGCAAAAAAAATAGCACACGCAACCCACCTGACATTCAATCTCAATTTCAGCAGCAAAATCTGCGTGAACTTAATCACAGTATATATTGTCAATACAATCTTTCGGCATGCAGCACCTATTCAACACGGCAGCCTCACAGCAATGGGCCTATACTATAGCCAATGGTACTGTGATGAATACCTCTATTGACCTCAATAACAACAAATCATACAACCAGCTGTTCATTGAATATGGCTTTGCATCGATTTTCACAGGGTCAAAATGCAACAGCAAACATCAACTCGCCTCCACCATTTCCTCCACTCCCCTACTTTCATCCTCCTCATTCCCTTCTCGCTTGACATTACTTGATAATTCAAAGAAAAGCAATATGCGCAATATATAAAAAATGATATTCTTCTCACCGGAGACCAGATCACACACATTAGTTGTGTGTGACTACTGAAGGTGGAAGAAGTTAATATTCCTTTTGTCCATAGCCCACCCCGCTTTCCCGTGTTGTTCAAATGACGGTGACCAAACGGCTCTCTGGCCCTGACTCACGTTGACTCAAAAGGCAGCACACTTCCAGGCCTGCTTAGAAAAGCCTCCTGTCTGCTCCACTAGCACACTGGCTAGTGCACACACACACACACACACACCCTAACGCACACACTCCTAGCACGCTCGCTCTATAGCACAAACAAACTCTAGTACAAACACTTGAGCATACACGTTCTAGCACACAGGCTAGCACAATCTCTTATGGGAACAATGTCAAATACAGCCTACGTGATGGCTGATGTCGGCTATACTGATATTACTGAATGTGGCACTTTAGTAGATGAATGACTGTTGCAATGGCCATTACAAGGCCTATTGGTCTAGGTCATTCTAATGTGAATAACACTTTATTATGGCCATCTTCTGTGCCTCACTGCATAGTAATTTATGGTGAAAAAAATTATAATTCAGAGATCGCAGCAAAATAAGTAGGTTGTAAAATGCCCTGCCAACCCTTTTACATCCAGAATGAGCTTAATCCTGACATGGAGTAGTTGAGGAGAGACTTATTTTGTTTCAGGTTGTTTTTCCTGCTGATTAAAAGGCTCTGACTTTGACCCGTATAATGATCACAATGAAACACACACACACGTACACATGCGTGCATTGTGGCAGTTATTGTCCCTGCAGTTCCATTTGCTCTGACCCCTTGATCTTCCCATCCTCCCTCTCTCCCTCTTCCCCTGCCTGCCTCCCTCCCACACATACCCCCAGTGGCCCAGTCCATTACTGGTATCAGCACTTCCTATCTACTGTACTCCACCCTCCGCTCCCCTGCTCCCACACCTCCCGTGGCGCAGTCCAGGCCGTCCACCAATCATGCGGGAGCCGTGAGGGCCAGGCTATATATCCCCCGTTCCATCTCTAGCTGGCACTCTTGCATCACGTTCGCTCTGCTCTCACTCTCTCTCTCTCTCTCTCTCTCTTTCTCTCTCTCTCTCTGTTTCTTTGCCTCTGTCCCTTGCTCTCATTTTCTATTTTGTTTATTCTCCATTTGCACTTTTTACATCTGTTTCTTGTTCGTTTTTTTCTTTCTTTTTGTACTTGTTTTAATTTCCTCCCCCTTCCATCCCTCTCTTGTCCTGTTCCTTTGTTTTCTGTGGCCTTTCTCTCTCTCCCTCCCTCTCTCGGTCCCCCCTTCGCCTCTCAGTTTTGGTTCTTATGTATTCTATTCCATTTAGTCTCCCAGAAACACTTTCTATCATCGGCCATCTTATCCAGCTCCGCCACATTTTCTCTCTTTGCATATCTTGTTTTTCTGCTGTTGCCTGCTTTTTGCTTTTTAGCCCTGCTCCCTTTTTCTGCCCTTTACCTTTTTCTGTTTTTTTTCTTCTGCATATATTGGCCAGCGTTCTCAGTCTTGCTTGCTCCTCATAATTTCTGTCAAGCAATCAGTTATTCCTTCCTTCCCACTTTCATTTTCTGTCCATCTTTCTTAGTGTTTTTCCCTCTCCATTTCTCTACCACCTTGTCCTTATCCTCCTCTAACTCTACCATTGTCCATCCTTTCCTTTCCCTTTCTCCTCAGGCTCTGTGAGCTGTGGCTAACTATGTACATCTTGCCTTGCTTCCTCTTTCCAAATGGCTTCATGATTGCTAATGAAGCACATGGAGACGGGCCTTTCATCGTCTGGCTAGCTGATTGGCCGATTGACTGATGACCCTGTAGTCATGTTGACTCATCGATTAGTATGAAACAGCCCAGTATAGCATGGCACAGCCTTATATTTGACCACATAGCACAGCATAGCTTGGTATGGAACAGTACGGCGCAGCATAGATAAGCCCCATGGTACTGTACCATACTGTGGTGTAGCCAAGTGCAGTGCAGTATGGCAAAGCTTACGACAGAATACCACAACACAGCTTAATGCTTAATACAGTGCTTTACATCTGTTCATGCAATTGTTCACAATATCTCTAAATCGTTTACACTAACCATTTAGATACAACATACACACATGGATACACACTCTGCTGTTTCCACCTGTTTGAGCATTCATCTCACATGACAATTGGGAAACTGCTTTCTGCTTTCACATAGTTATGTTGTCACAACAATTGTGCACAAACAACGGGAGCGAGAGACAAAGGCACACCGTCTGAGGTGTGAGTCAGCACAATGATAAATGGGCTGTATGAAGTGGGCATGTTAAATGTGAAGTTTGGATTATTCTACCTGCTCATCCTCTCTCCTTTTTCCTTATGCTCACTCCCTTCCTCCACTTTTTACCTCTCCTGCTCTGTGCAGCTCACTTCTTTGCCCTCTTGATGGATGTAGCCTAACCACAACAGAATATATGGCTGACACTAGTCAAGACACACACACATACATGTACACATATAGACAGAATTGCATGTCTGATCAATCTAGCCCGTTTTCATACCAACCTTCTTAAAGGCAGGCTGTGAGTCATCAACAGAAATGGAGCGAAGGGGAGGTGTGATTGATTTCATCCCGTCTGTTTTTTGCCTAAGTGACCAGTGCTGATGGCCCTGGGTGCACTGCAGTGGGTTATATTTATCCCAATAAGATGACAGTGGGTAGACAGGAGAACTCTCCTTCTAGGATTCTGACAAGATACCGTGACACAGTCCCGGCCACTTAAAATATAACCACACACATGCATGGACCTAAACATGTGATCCTTATAGCTGAGTGCTTGTCATTGTTAAATAGGTAATGTGTATGTGTAGCCCTGCTAAGTCAAAAGGTATGTGTGTGCTTCTGTCATTCTTTCCATGTCAAAGCGCAATCAGAGCAAATTGCTTTGATTATTAAACTCTAGAAAGAATATTTGAGTGTGTGGTAGTGGGGGTTCGGGGAGTTGTGGGTAGCGGAATGAAAAATACAACTCTCCCCTAATCTCTACCCTTCACTGTGTTTGCATCTCAAATGAGTCATCCTTAAGGTCACAGTCACTGAGTGTGTTGCTTTACTTCTCCATGTTTTTGTTTTTCAAGGAGAATATTTCACTCTTAAGCTTGTGCTTTCCTTGCTATGGGGTTAAGTTTGTCTGTGTTGCCTGTGTGTTTCTGTATCTCTCCTACGAAGTATTGTGCCATCCCTGTGCTTGTCCCCATAAATTAGGCTATTGTAGTCTCATCTTGATCAGTGCCATCATATCCTTCCCAGCTTAGCAATGTACCATAATGTTGGAGGACAATTAAAATATAAACTTGCAACAAATACTGTCCCACTCCACAGGTAGCTGATGCAGTCTGTATATTATTTTTTTCTTCTCCCCCTCTTCAGCTGTCCTCTACAACCTCATCTCTTTCTTTATCTCTGTCTCTCCCTCCCTCTGTCACTTCCTAATTTCTCAGAGCTGGGTTGTCACCCTCACAAACACACATATCACTCTCCCCTTCTGACAGCCCTGTACTGCAGGTTAAGCACGTTAAAAGCCCTCCAAGCTCTCAGCGAACCACTTCTCTCTTTCTGTGATGCGGAATGTCGACCTCTCTCGCTCCTTTCCATCCACCCACCCTCCCTATTCTTCTATCTATTTTACTTCCTCTATCACAAAGGCATGAAAAGGCCACAGCAAAAGGGACAAAAAGAAAAACCCTGATATTGCTCTGATGGCCCTTGCAGGCACTCTCCCCTCCGGTCTTCACCACACTACTGACCGGTTATATAAACTGTTACAACAACTACTAGGCCAAAGCTTTGCAGCCGGTAGAGACCGGTGACTGTGACATCTAATTTATTTTGTTTTCTATTAGTTTAGTATTATATTGTTTTATAGGGGTTCATGCGAGAGGTGTGTCTGGGTTGGCTGTGCCAATTATGGTCAAGTCAACTTTCAGTCACCCCCATGGAACTCTCGTGGTACTCTCCCCCTCAAATCTGACCCACATACCTCCCTCTCCTAACATGTTACTTTTTTATTTCGCTGCTATGTGCCCTTCAGCTGGTTCACGCCACCCTGTTGTCTGCACTGTCCTTAGGGGTGTTAGATAGTTCTGAGACTCTGTTATAAGCAGCCTGCTTATGCAAAGAGAGAGACGGCGACAGAGGAAAGGACAGCAGCAGTCAGTCAAAAACAAACCGTCTCACCTGTCCAAGAGATGCTTACTAACCACCATCCATGTTGTGCCATTTTTCTCCGTTAAGCAGAGAAGTGTGGAGTTGTATTATGACTGAGGGAGGGATATTGTCGATGATGAAGAATGCACAGTTACAGCGAGACCCAAATGCATTTGTCACCATAAAAAGCCCCCACACTGATTGATGAAGGCACAACAGCTGGCAATGAAAAGAGAAATGAGGATCTATATTTTTTGGCAAAGTGCAAGACAGTCTTAACTCCCAACCGGTATTTCCCCTGAATTTGTCACCCCCTTTCACTCATTAGGTACACGATTAATAACACCAGTTGAGGACATACAAAAAGTGCCATATACAACACTATCGGCTCACATCAATCAAAAGCATTGTGTAACCAGCATCTGAGTTAGTTAACATTTGATGTTGTGACAGCAGTGCATTTCCAGACATGGACAGGTATGTACACAGCATCCTTCAATCTGTTCACATCATTCTTGATGCATTTGTAGAACTTAAAAGCTGACAGATTGAACACAGGCTTCTGATCAGCCACACCTTGATGAAGCACCATGACATTCACGAATGGTATGCAGACTGAACAAACTCTTCCCTTACACGTAAAGGCATAGGAGGTGTTAAGAAATTTTTAAAAGCACCAACCACTTCTGCACCATGATTCATTCTGCCTGAGTCATTCAGCACACGTAGGGTTAAAGTATAGCTGCAGCGTCTTACTGCAGTGTCTAAAGCATTTGGCTGATCGCTACAGTATACGCCAGGAGAAAGGAAAAAAACATCTCTCTCTAATGCTTCCTTTTTTTCTTCCAAAACTCCTTTTTATTGCATTTATAACATTTGGCACAGTACAAATTCATGGTGCTTTTACAAGATAAACCTGTAAAGATCGACACTGACCTTTTTCTGTTTTTGTTAAAGAAAGTCTTCTCTGTATAAATGTTTTTTTCTTTTCACTGCATTCTCTGTAGCATGGTTTAAAAATCACACAGAATGCCCCTTTTTTTTTTAAACAAGACTACCCTCATTTGTCAAAGTCAAGACAGCATCTTAAACAACTCATCTTTTTAAATAGAAGTTACAAGTTAGAAAATAGTTTCAATTTATTTATTTTTAATATAATACGTTTCTCTATCACCAGCCCATGGTAGTTTCAGTTTTTCCATATATATATTTATTTATAAGCATGTACAACAAGAAATCATCAGTCTTTTTAAGTTTGCACTCTGTACAAAAAAGTAGTTCCTGTCCTTTTTTTCGTTGTGCATTCTATTGCATGATTTTATGAGAAAGGGAGGGGGGGGTGCAATGGGACAGGGCTGGGAGGGAGCTAGGGGATGGAGGGGGAGCCGTTTGGGGCCTTTTAAATCTGAGTCTCCTGTACCTTCTCCTTGGTGTGAGTTTTTATGACAAAGGGCTCAGCCATGGCTGTGATGGTGCTGGGCAAGGTTCGAGGGAGAGAGTTCCCAACATTGTTGTCTGTCCATTTTGCCCCATGGCCGGTTGGTTTATAGGTGTTATATTTGGGCTTTAGGGTGCTATAGTCCACCTTATGGGGGCTGTAGTCCACTTTGTGAGGACTGTAATCCATTTTGGGTCTCTGGATGTGGGGACTAAAGTCAGACTTGAATGCGCTGTAATCCGCTTTGTGGGGGCTGAAGTCAGTCTTGAAGGTGCTGTAGTCAGCTGTGGTCTTATGGGGAGTGTAAGGGTCCTTGGGTTTGTAGCTACTGCTGTCAGGTTTAGATCTCTGGGCACTGTAGTCCATTTTGGGTTTAGGCTGAGTGCTGTAGTCAGGTTTAAATGGGCTGTAATCGGGTTTAGGTCTTGGGTGAGTACTATAGTCGGACTTGAATGGACTGTATTCAGCTTTAGGTTTGGGGTGTGTGCTGTAGTCCGATTTTAACGGGCTGTAGTCGTGTTTGGGTTTTGGTTGGGTGCTGTAATCTCGTTTAAATGGGCTGAAATCCGTTTTCTGTCTGGGATGAGTGCTATAATCTGGTTTGAAAGGGCTGTAGTCCGTTGTAGCTTTTGGGTGAGTGCCGAAGTCTGGTTTGAATGGGCTGTATTCTGCTTTAGGCTTGTGAGTGCTATAGTCCGGTCTAAATGGGCTGTAGTCAGGCTTTGGTCTATGAAGGCTAAAATCTGGCGTGGATTTGTGGGTGCTGTAATCTGGGGTGGATTTGTGGCTACTGAAGTCCATTGTGGGCTTATATGTAGTATACTCAGCCTTGGGCTTGTGAAGGGTGAAATCGTGCTGGGATTTGTACTCTGCCTTGGTTTTGTGAAAGCCATAGTCAGTCTTGTGGCTGATAAAATCCAGTTTGTGTATACTGTTGTGGTCCCGGATTTCGGGCAGAGTGAGAGCTGCCTCTTGAGTTGCAGACGCTGGTGGTGGCAGGTCCTCTTCATCCACCTGAATTATCTCCACGGTGCGGGCAGCTGCCACCGTGCTCCTCTGCTGGTGGCGCTTTCTCAGTTTGTAGAAGGCGATGAGCATGACAGCAGCCAGCAGCGTCACTGCCACAAAGCAACCTATTATGATCTTGGTGGTCTTCATCACCTCGTCCAGGCTGGGGCCAGACTTGCCTGGCTTGCCAGTGGCACCTTGAGGTCCTGGCACCACAGATGGCTTGGCTGCACCTGGTGGGCTGTCGGTGCTCTGTAGCAGCACAGTGGGTGTAGAGATGAAGACTGGCTGAAAAACAGAGGGAGAGGCAGTTGTGGTTGTAGTCCCTAGGCCTCCCCCTCCTCCTCCTCCAGCTACCCCAGCCGCAGCAGCAGCTGTGGTGGTGGTTTTGGGTTTGGCCATCTCAGTGGTGGGCCCCAAGACCTCCACAGTCACTGTGGTGAAGTAGCTCAAGTTGGACGTATTAAGCTCGGCCGCACTCACGTTGAGGTAGGCTGAGGCATTGGAGTTCCCAGCCGCATTGGACACCATGCAGGTGTAGGTGCCTGTGTCGGCTGCCAGGACATTTGAGAAATTAAGGGTACCATCATTGAGGACTGATATTCTCGGGTGACTGGAGGCATGCGTCAGGATAGTTCCATTGGGTAGGAGCCAGCGCACAGAAGACATTGGGGCTGTGCTGCAACGAAGCTCGGCCACTCGCTCGGCTGAGATGTTCAAGTCCCTTGGTGCATCAGCAATGAAGGGGGCAGAACACTGGAGTGCAGCGCCCTCACCCCGGTCCACTTCCACCAGCTGTCGTCCTCTCATGCTGGCAGGTGAGTGGCAGCGTCCACAGCAGGTAGAGTTAGTGGGGATATATTCCCTAAGCCAGCGTGCTAACCACACGGCCTCACAGCCACAGTTCCACGGGTTGTGGTGTAGATGGAGCTCCACCAGGTACCTGAGCGGGGAGAACAGATCATGTGGCAATGCGCTCAGATTATTGTGGGCCAGATTGAGCTCCACCAATGAAGATAGGTCATCGAAGGCATTGCGCTCTATCACGGTGATCTGTGAGTTCATCACCCACAGCTTTTTGAGTGAGCGCAGGCCTTTGAAGGAGCCCGGCTTGATCTCTGGGAAGAGATTCTCTGATATCTCCAGCTCCTCCAGTCCCTTGAGGGGGCTCAGGTTCGGCATATCGCCCCTTATGTTGCACATGCCCAGGTTGAGGTACTTGAGGTTTTGTAGGCCCTCAAAGGCCCCTTCAGAGATGTACTCCAGTTTCCTCAGCTCTCCCAGGTCCAGTCGCATGAGGGAGGGTACCCGGTTGAAAGCATAGGAGGGAATGCTCTCAATGGGGTTGTTCCTCAGCCACAGTTCTCTTAGTTTAGACAGATACTCAAAGGCCCCACTGGGCACCACCGTCAACCGGTTGTCAAACAGCTCCAGCGTGTTGAGACTGGTGAGTCCATTGAACGCGCCCACCTCAATCTGCCGTATGGCATTGCGCCCCAGCTGGAGCACCTCAAGGTGGTGCAGGTGGCGGAAGGAGTCAGCCTGCACCGCCTCGATGGCGTTTTCCATTAGATTGAGGTGCCGCGTGTTGGCTGGGATGCCCGGGGGCACACGGGTGAGGCCAC
>OMLI01018730.1:0-11354 GCA_900302605.1 Rondeletia loricata
TGGGGATTTTCCGACCTCCTACTTGAAAAAGTACACTGGAACGCTCCTACTCGGAAACTCGGGGGGGGGGGGAATCTACCCCGACTTCACGGAGAATCAGTTGTCTGACGTCAAACAACAATGTAGACTAGACTAATTTATTTCCTCTCTTGTACATTTCAACCAATAGAGGAGGGGATAGGATGTATTTACAGTATTATTAGGCTAGTCAATCGAATGTTTAGATGTTTCCAAGTATAAAGTGCCGTAAAATAAAATGTATAATGGCGTCTGTTACCTTATGCGTTGTTTTTCCTCCTCTTTTTCGTTTAAATAGGCAAGAAGGCTGCACTTCTCGCTGTTTAACTGTCTTGCCACTTGCCACAAAAAATCAGTTAGTCACGGTCAGCCATGTTTTTTGTTTACGTGCACCTGGAACGCTTGGAGATCGGAAGTCGGAATTTTCAACTGGGAAATCCCCAGTAGCGAGTTGTCTGGAACGCAGCATAAGCCCCAAAATCGTCGATTATCTGTTATCGGTTGCTCCTGTGCTCCGTGAGAGGGGATTGGAGAATACAGTTTTTTTCCCTCTCCATGCACTGCCATTGTATGGTGGAACACATCTCAAAATAACACTTCTAGCAAATAAACGAATGCGAGCAAAGCAGATTCTGTATATTAAAAACTTGTTTTATATATTGGCAGAATCTGCTTTGTCAAAGTCCTGTCGCCCACATTTTTCTTCATTCCATTGGCATAAGTTTCCTCCGATCAGATTTCTATGTTACACTTGTTCAAACTGAAAGGTTTAATAAACATAAAGAAAGCGATTCACTTATCCACAATTCAGCGACAGGACTAGTTTTTTCATATCTTTTCAGAATCTCCTTTTTCGCATTCGTTTATTTGCTAGAAGTGTTATTTTGAGACCTGTTCCACCATACAATGGCAGTGAATGGAGAGAGAGAAAAACGGTATTCTCCAATCCCCTCTCACGGAGCTCAGGAGCAACCGACAACAGATAATCTACGATTTTGGGGCTTATATCATGGCCAGGTGGCTACACAACCCAAGGTACTACCAAAGTGCAACATCACTTTAAGTACAAGTAAAAAGTAGCTCTTTCATAATGTACTAATGAGTGAAAGTTACTGAGCTACTGTTCTTACGAAAGAGAACATTGTTACATCTTTACTCTGCAATGCAAGAAGGACGAGAGGATCGAGTTCAAACTAGGTTATTTTTCATTTAAAAAAAATGCCACAATAAAGTGCATGAACAAGTATTAAATCTGGGGTAGGCAACTTTGGAGAAATTAGCAATAATTTGAATTGAAAGTACATAACAACAAAATTCACCCCCTCCCTCTCTGCTCCCTTCCTCCCTCCCGTAACTCCTCCCTGTCAACTGAGAGGGGGAAATTTAATAAACTTTCTTTTACGCAAAACACAGCTCTGCTTGCTCAATCTAGTTGTTACTGAAATATTGGCTGGCAAAAAAAAAACTTTTTGTCACACATAGTTTAGCTACCACAGTTGCAAAGCCATAGCAGCCTAACACCAGTTGACTGACTGATCTGAATGTGGCTCCTTCCTGATGAACACGTCTTGTGCTGTGGGGAAAATAACTTGCTTCCTTACACAAGTTTATTCCAGTACTAGAATTCAGTTTGGATTATGGCTGTTTCACGTCATCTCTTCTGTGGATATATTTGTTTTCTCTCTGCAGTTTGCAGGCTGGTCAGGACTAGATTGAGCTATGTGCGCATGATTGACAGGCATGTCTTGCAGAGACCTCACCTGATTGGTTGTTAAGATTCAGGCACCCTGCGATTTTGGAGTGGCTGATTATAGAGCCTGGGACAATCACAGAGACCAGATTATTTTCTCAGAGCATTTGATTTATTGATAGCTGTTGGGATGTAAGGAGAATTTCACCAAATATTACCAAAATGTTTCTAAATAAAAATTGCCTACCTCAGCTTTAATCGACATGATTCATTCAACATGATTACAATTAGCCAGTTTGTACACTGTAACAGATGCAGATAAAAAATATAGCAAAGCGCAATACTTAAGTCAAAACATACTTATTACGGTACTAACATCAAGAAATCCTAAAAAAAAGTATAAATACACAAAAGGGCCTGTGTCCACCTGGAGAATAGTATATTTGCGTTCCTCCTACTATACTGGGCTACTGCACTTTTCTACACCTTGTATATAGCTTTGTGATGAATGGAATAAATTAGCCATTAAAGTCTGCAGTCAGGGCATTCCAGGGAACATTGATTTGGAAAACAGTCAAGGCTGTGTCTGGGGAAAATCATACTCATCAAGCCAGCTACACACACACACACACATGTACACAGACACTAACACATGGGTGATGCTAATGTACAAATCAGCTAAGCATGGGTTTTCTCTGCCTCCCCCAGGCATTAAGCCTTTCCAGTGTGACCGCTGTGGGAAAAAGTTCACACGGGCCTACTCCCTAAAGATGCATCGGCTGAAGCACGAAGGTAAACGCTGTTTCCGGTGCCAGATTTGTAGCGCCACATTCACGTCCTTCGGTGAATATAAGCACCACATGAGGGTCTCCCGACACATAATCCGCAAGCCGCGGATTTACGAGTGCAAAACGTGCGGCGCCATGTTCACCAACTCTGGCAATTTAATTGTACACCTGAGGAGTCTGAACCATGAGGCATCCGAACTAGCAAACTACTTCCAGAGCAGGTGAGGAGTCCGGGGGCGTTGACCCCCATCATTTACTCAGATCTCACCTGGATCAGAAAATACCCCTTCAGTTAAACCTCTTAATACCTGAGGTTCAATTGATCGTACTCCCTTCATGACGTTGTGCAGTTTGTTTTTTAGATGATTGCAATTGCTTCGATTTCCCAGATCAAATGCACCTGATGTATTTGACTGTATTTGTGGGGGTGTTTTAATCCAGGTTTGACTCGTTTAACCTCCATCGTAAACAGGAGATGGAAAATACTTCCAATCCGTTTTGGCCCTGGTCATGGACAAATTCCATGAGGTGTGAGGATGCAGTGGTTTGTCAAGTATACTAAATTAATTGAGTGAAGTTTCCTAAATTAATTGACCAACCACCAAGATTGGAATTCAGCTGTTCAGTGCATCTGCTTATGTTTACACCTCAGTGAAGTTGAGTCTATGGTTTAAAACCACTCAGTTTACAGTCCTGTTATTACAGACCAAGCTCATTGGTTATAGGAGATAACAGTTGCACTTTGAAAATAGAACTATTGCTGTGTTATAACTTTGTTTATCATCCCTTACCTGCAAACCACAACTGTAATCATTTTGTCATCTTTATTTGACCTGTTTCTATATGAATGCATTTTTATTAATCCAATAGAGTGGGTTGTTTTTAATCAGCAACCCAGCCCGCAAAGCCCAGTGTAAGTCAGAACACAGCGTAAGTCTTTCTAAAGTGCTTTTATTTCCCAGACTTTTCCACTTCTTAATCAACTCAAGCCCTCACAGGTCGGCAGGGCTCAAACGGGCAATTGACTCCTCAAGAGTTTTATAGTAGAAGGTCTATGCCTGAGATCACAACACTGTGGAAAATTCTCTGGCAATCCAGTCAGACTCTTATCCCCCGTCCTCAGACGTCACATAAAAAGAGATGTTAACTGTATTGTATTTTTTCTAAGTTGCTGATTTTCAGACCAGCTTGTCAGATTGAGCTGTAGTCTTTGCCACAGAAGAACATTTATTCATAACCTGTGTGTTTTGCAACCTAGGTCATACTGTGTACTCGCATATTTTAAAGGGGCTCTATTACAGGAATTCAAATGTACTTGTACAGGGTATGATCAAGCATGTGTAATGACAGTTAAAATGAGCTTTTGTTAAAGTTTCAGCATTTTCAAAAATACATAAATTTTCTGAGTTTGAGATTAGCTTTAGTTATCACAACTCGACTTGGCCTTGACTAGCACCCCTCTCTATATAGCTTTCTTCTAATTAGGTATATTTGCTGCATTTGTATTGGCACATCCTCTGGTTTGCCTCCACTACTCATGTTTGCATCCTTTAAAGAAAGAATCCACCCTAAAACACCTTTAACACTGTTAAAAAACAGCTTTTGGTGATGTACAGTACCAATAGACCAGAATGCAATGCAGCAACAATTGCGTTTTTGCGTAAGGGCCGTGGCCACGATCATCAACACGTGTAACCCACAGCTGAATGATCACACTTTCAAGCTAATTATATGCCCATATGTCCACTTTTGATTAAAAGCAACACATTTGCACCCCTTCTCTGGGGGTTGTGGAAAGGCATTCTGGGAAACACAAAATCACTAACTGAAGTAGGAGTAGACGAGGCAGGTTGAGGGAAAGTGGGCACATGAAAAACTTAAATTACAACACATCACAAAACTAGAAGGTACTTTGAGAGCAATTCTCCAACTTGCTGTTACACCCAAAGACATCATTGCTATCACTTACATTTTAAGTTCAATAGATTTCTTGACCCTGCAAACACACCCTTAGATCTATCCCAGATCCAGATCACCACCAAAATCGAATCAATTGTTCCTTGGCCCAAGGCCTATTTGTCCACCATATCCGTTCATACGTTTTTTTCAGCTATCCTGCGAAAACATAACCTCCTTGGTGGAGGTAATAACTCCTGGAATGCATTGAACATCACAAATTGATGACTAACAGTGTAAGAGAATCTGAGGGTGGATGTTTTTCTTTAAATCAGGGGAGATTGTACTGTCAACCAGTCAGTGTCCAGTATTGTGAATGCTCTGTGTGTGTGGCAACTTATTCTTCAAATTCAGGAAATACCCTATTATTGAATCTACATTTACTCAAAAAATCTCATGAAGCACATTGTTCTTATCTTGAGGCAATGTACATTTGAAAACAAATTTGAATAAGATGCCACCTTTCAGACATGACACAGGCAATTTAAATCTACAATTTCTGTTAAGTTATATATGAAATTCAACTTGTTCTCTCCGTCCTCGCAGTGATTTCCTCGTGCCCGACTACCTGAGCCAGGTGCAGGAGGAGGAGGAGGCGCTGGGAGTCCAGTATGAGCTGGAGGAGCCCCACCACCACCCAGTGTACCCGGGAAGCACCTCCACCTCCACTGCCGCCGCCTCCTCCTCCTCTGTCCAGATGCCCGTCATCTCCCAGGTCTCCTCCTCTACCCAGAATTGTGAGAGTTCCTCTGGCTTCCTGTCGCCCGAGCCCCTGGACCCCCTGGAAACCCCGACCTCCCTCAAGATGGACGCCGATGGGACGGCAGCCATGACGGAGGAGACCAAGATGGACAACAGTGGAGGAGGCAGTTCCCCGGAGGTGTTTGAAGAAGAGCAGCAGCATGCCCAGGCGAAGGAGCTGGCTTCCATTACCACAGAGTGATTCAAGTCTTCTATTTCCCTTCATGTCTTATTCTGCATTCACATCATATGGGAATACCCATCAAAATGACTTGACAGCTAAAAGCAACGACTTGGAAGTTCTCACATGTTGAAACTAGTTTGAAGCCGTCAAGACGCCATGATTGAAGTTTCCTGTAGACTTGTGTTGCTCCTGATCAGCTTTTTCACACTTAACACACACGCACTTAGTGAGTGATACATTTGAGTTCATGTTTTACAGCAAACCAAACATCGCAAAGTCAACTGCTTTGCAAAGTCAACCGCTCCTGCCATGGCATTTTAAGAGCTGTGATCACAAAATGACATTTTGTTTAATTTTGTTTGTTTTATTTGAAATGAAAACATAATTTCCTACACTTGACTCCAGGTAAGTCCTTGTTGGTGATGTCGAGTTTCAAAGTAGTATTTACCACCTGAAAGCTGACGTGAACGGTATTTTCAAGTAGGAAGCTCATATCTACCATCTCTTCCCATATGACGTGAATGCAGTGTTAGCTACAGTTATCTCTCTCTTAGCCAATTTGAAGTCTGTTAAGTCCAAGCCTTGCCCTACTTTTGGAAAGTGCCTGAGAGTCCCCATTTGAACAAGTACTATGTAGAGGAAGAAGAGGTCTTGACTTGGCCAACAGTGACAAATCAAGTCTTTGCAAAATGAGCAAAAGAAAAAAAAGATTTCATTTATAGTGATAATGCTAGTTTGTATGGACAGAGACTGTGTTATTCCTTCAGTGCCATCGCTGTAGGCAAACTGTTAATGTCAATATTATCTATATTGCAAGAGCTTGTACTGTAGGTTTAATATTTGAATGCTGTGTATGTTGGGTGTTGTGAAGTATGATATGTCAGATGTGTGTCTGTGTATTTCTTTTATCAATATGAACACAGTACATTTTAAAAACATTTTTTTAAAGTTTTCAAAACTTGAAATTAAATTGAGTATTCCCTTGAGCAGTATGTGATTTTTATGACTTCTTACATTAAGATTTGTTGTTTTTTGTTTTCGTTACTTATCACTGCTGTCAAATCAATACCTTGTATCTCCAAAAAGTAAACTCTTGAACTAATAAAGGACAACATTAGCCTAAAATAAACATACAAATAGTTGAAATTGGAGTTACACGTTTTCCCCACAACTGCAGTGGTATTTTCCCAAACGGGCTGTAAGGTATGAGCAGAAAAGGTGAATCCAAGGCACTCTTCCAGTTTAAATTTTAAAGAGCTTTATTGAAAAAGGCTAGTTCATGATAGAACCATTAAAAAAAGCCAACATGTTTCGGCCAACTAGTGGCCTTCATCAGGGCATATAAGCTGTAAGGTATGGTGATGTAGCATTTCAGTTCACATGTGAAGTTAGGCCTATTTGTCAAAAGGCCAGTTTCTCTTTTTTTAAAGTCTTTAAAAAAAAGTTTGTGTCATGTAAAACTTTGATAACACACCCAGATTTCAAATTTGGGCTTGGTCCAGATTTACCAAGAGGGGCCCTGTTGAGGTTCTAGGATATTGCATGACTATTGAAGTGATGTTTCACTTAGGTGCAACATGATCATCTTTTAAAAGATTTACCTTGATGTGACTTTGTGGGTGGTAAACCACCGACATTATTTCGCCCCAAAGTGTGCATTAAAAAGGCAAAAATTACTTTGTGAAAATTCCCATTGATTCCCATTGAGTAAAATGTGCAGTCTGGTAGTAGTGAAACAGAAGCAAACGCATTACTATGGATATCTGTGATGGCCAATATTGGGTCAGAAGACATTATGAGGCTGTTGTGTGTTAGGTGATATATCGCTTTAAAAGCAGAGCAGCGTGCACGTGTGAATGCAAATACTGTGAGTTGAATCATTATAAATAAGTAATTAAAGATTTATGTTAAACAACCAGCATTTCCCTAACCTTAAACCTATCAACACAATTTGGCAGTAGGTTTTTCCTTGATGTTGCTCATTTCATTTACTTTTGGTCAAAACCTCAGACTCCTGTTAGCTTTGTTGTGCCAACCTAGTTGTCATTCTGTATTGGATGTTGTTGTGCCTGTAATAATACCCATGGTAATAATCCATGAGTTGAATGCTGCTGACTGTGACTGGTTATCTTGTTCAGTGAAATCCTCATCATTTCATTTAATCTCAGTTGCCCCCTGAAAACAGTATAAACATTTGGGATTATCACAGTAAGACAGAAGGTTTGAAGATGATTGTAAATTCAAACATTAATATTGCTGTGATGAAAGCATTAACGTTACATTGTGCTGATGATCGTAAACAGAAATTCACTGAGATTTGTCTTAATGAGAGCTTATGTCACCCTGTGCCATCCTATCAGTCACTCTTTTCAAAGTTGTGCCATTTGCCCTCTTACCTGGGTACAAATCAAGCTTTTTCTTATTGGACCAAATGTTCTCTATCTCATTGGGGATTTGCCATGGCAATCAGTAATTGCACATAATAAAATAAAGAGATAATCATTCTATGTGGTCCATGCTATTTAGCAAAGGGGTTGTGCTTTTTTGCCCCTTAAAACACTGTATGATGTTGTGCATTTAAGAGGCTAGCCTTACTAAACGGGCCTACTTAAATCGAGTTGCACAATGTCAAAATTGAAAAATACGTTTTCTATTCTCCATTTGTATGTTATGCTTTTCATCTGTTCTGTTCGGTGTGTGTCTGTATTCAAAGTTTTTTATAATGAAATGCTGCTGTTTGTTGAAACGCAAAAGTGCCCAAAATATTTTTGTGAACCAATGGTGTGCAATAAATGGACAGGTGTTGTTTTAAAGGTTCTAAGTCGATATTTTGTCTTTGGAACAGTGAATATAAAAAGAATGTATAATTTTGTTTCATTCAAACACAACTGAAGCTGAAGAAAAGAGGCAAGGACCCCATTTGATCTGTGAAATAAGGAACAACGCTTTGATATCAAACGACTGGTTCTGTTCAGCTCCTTTTTGTTTGTTTTCAAAGTTGCATGTTCATATCGTTCTGTGAATTGGAGAGCATGTTCTGCTTGGTGTCTTCGGTTGGCGATGCGTTCTGTCAAGGCCTTATTTGTTGATGCCTTTTTATCCAACTTCGTTTTTTCTTCTTCTGTTGTTCAGCATGCCTTTTTTTCTTATTTTCCGTATGTAGTCTCTTTTATGTGCAATGTTTTTAAATATCCTGATTATATACAGTACATGCCTTTTCAATGTACACTCAATGTTGTATATGTTTTCCGGTTCTTATGGTTTATTTAAAAGTAGAAAAAAAGAAAAGAAAAAACATGGTAGCTCTTCATAACATATTATACATATATATTTTTGGTGACTTTTGTATTATGGTTGCTGTTTCATGGGTATGCCATATTTGGATATTGTTAAATGTGAATAGAACAGCTTAGTTTGGGAGTGTGTGGGCCTTGGTAGTCTTCACTTTGTGACTGTCTGCAATGTGTATACAGTATATACACACATACTATGTTGCATATTCTTTATACTGTAGGCTACTTGATTACAACCTGCTTTGAGACAGATGTTGTATTTTGTGTCTTTGATACTGTATTTAAACTGTAGTTTTGAGAAACTGTACAAAACATCCCGGATAGTAATGCAACCTGCACATTGTATATGGCGAACAGACGTTTGTGGTGTTGAGTGTTTAACTGGATCACATTCCACAGTTGGCTGTTAAAAACTGAGAAGACCACTCTGTACTATAGAGTTCATGGTTGTTCTGAATCTTGGGTAGTGTTCTGATTTTACAGTCCCGTTGTTATTAAAAAAAGAGTTGTTTTTGTAAAAGTATAAAGTGTAAATAAAAATGTAGATTAAGCCAATAAGGTTGTGTTTGAGGTTTTTATTTTATTGCTACAATATTGATATGAGTTTAGTCATGCAGTTATTCTACTAGCAAACATTTTCTTTCAGGTGTAATTCATGAATTTATTAATATACCATACCATTGCAAAGAACAAACAAAGAAATACAGAAAAATCACAATTTACAGCACTGGAATTGCTCAACCTCACATTCTGTCCAAGTTGCTGTGCCAACAGGTTACAGTCCTACTAATCAGAACGATGTAAGAAAAAGAAAAAGTGATAGTGTACTGGTTTCCATTGTAAAAAGGAAAATGCTAAACAGAACTAGTCGGTTCTTAATCAGAGCTGGACTGCTTCTGGTGCTATGGAAATCCTCTTTAAAAAAAGTTGCTATAAGCAACCTGGGCTTCCATAACACCTCAGCAGTGCCACAGGCTGATTGCCTCCATGCCACGCCGCATTGATGCAGTAATTCATGCAAAAGGAGCCCCGACCAAGTATTGAGTGCATAAATGAACATACTTTTCAGAAGGTCGACATTTCTGTATTATAAATCCTTTTTTTGATTGGTCTTATGTAATATTCTAATATTTTGAGATACTGGATTTTTGTTTTCATGAGCTGTAAGCCGTAATAATCAAGATTAAAACAAAAAAAGGCTTGAAATATTTCACTTTCTGTGTAATTAATCTAGAATATATGAACGTTTCACTTTTAGAATTAAGTTATAGAAAAGATTGTACTTTTCCACAATATTCTTTTTTTTTTAGATGCACCTGCATATTAGAAAAACACATTGAAACACAACAGTGTGTCCTAGCCGATCGTTTGTGCCAATATTTAAGATCTCTAAATACCAAAATGTTTTTTTTTTTATTACATTTTTAAAGTATTCTGTGTTTGCCCCAGATTGGTAAAGCTAACCCTATTTCAAACCTACTGTAGCTTACTGGTGGCCAATATACTTCCAAAGGCAGATGGTTAGACTACTTCATTAGCATCCCACCCCACTTCTTCAGAGGGGTGTACTACAAAGCTAGATTAGAACTTTTTGTTCGATGTTTATATTGTTTTATAAAGCACCATTTAGCCCAGAAAGAACTATGAAGGAACCTCTTTAGTAGTTGAAAAAGCATGATTAACATGCCAAGCTCTTGTATAAATCTGTGTTTCATAATCATCTAATTTCCTGGAAAGCTTTGGTGAAGAAGACAGAGATTGGTGGATGATTCTTTATTTATGTGTTGATGGTAGGTAAGCTGGAGTTAATGTATTCCATCTTACAGAGCCAGAAGTTTGTTGATTTTGGCCTCTAGACCCATCAGAGAAAATTAATTCCCCTACCCCAGGCCTTGGGTTTTTCAGTAATTAAGCCATTTGCTCAAGATTTAGTGAACACATGGTAGGCTGTATAGAGTTTTTTGTATTTTTTAAAACTTTTGTTCCAAAGACAGTGCAAAGAAATATATATCTAGACTTGATTATATGTTCCACTCTACATCAGTCCTAGCTCTGTCTCTTTCACCCCCACATTGTTGCTAGAATTTAGTTATCTTACAACTATACAATGTGTTTCCAATAGTTGCATCAGATCAGCAAACAAATCAACTCACATCACTGATGATAGGCCTCACTCTGATGGGTAACATGGCGCATGTTCAATTCAATTTAATTCACAATGCAAACAGGTATAAAAAAAATAGGCATTTAGAATACAGAGAGTGGGACTCAGTGTGTGGGAGTCAGTGTGTGGGAGTCAGTGTAGCATTTAGCCTATAATAGGCGAGAGGCCATCTTGCAGCCAAAAACACCCTCGAGAGGCCATTTCACTTACAAGCTCTATTAACTGGGGTAGGCAACTTTGGAGAAATGAGCAAGAATTTGAAAGTATACACCAAAAAGAAAGATTCCGTGTTTACACGCCACTGCGCATGCGCCACTGAGACGCTGAGAAATTGAAATCAGATGGGGCCGTGAGCATGTAACCTGACTCTGCTGAGCATGCGCAGTGGCGTCTAAACACAGAATCCTAGCGTCTCAGCGTCAGAGTCCATGAGCATGCGCAGTGGCGTCTAAACACAGAATCCTAGCGTCATGGACTCTGACGCTGAGACGCTGGGATTCTGTGTTAAGACGCCACTGCG
>OMLI01018732.1:0-10143 GCA_900302605.1 Rondeletia loricata
CCCTCTCTCTCTATTGCTTACTCTTTCTCCCTCCCACTCTCTCACTTAGTGCCAGGCCTTAGTGCCAGGCTTCTCAAAGTGAAAAGAGCCATAATATAGAGCACAGACTCTCTAGATTTCACCCACTCTACCACCTCCATTTGTGTGTCTCATCTAATCAACAGGGATGGCTTTCATCGCTAATCAGTATATTAACATGAAACAAACCACCACATGTAGGCAAAGTCAGTCACAATTGCTTCGAGAGAGAAAAAAAACACTCAAAGCAAGATATGTCACCTCCTGCTTTAATGAATTAAAATGTGGAACAATGGGTGACAACAATAATATAGTACTGTCAGAAAATCTGTACATAGCCAATGTGTACTTAAAAATATAGTGCCATATAGGCTACCTATAATCTGATATGAATAACTTTTTATTAACAAAGATATACAAATTGAAATAACCTTTTGGCAGAGAAAAGACCAAGTGAAAACAATAAAAGAGACCAAACCTTAAAAAAGGTGCAAATTTGGAGTCTTATAAATGTCCTTGGCATATACTAAACAAATTGTCTTTTTACAAGAGTAGACAGTGCAAACACTGCCTGAATGTTCAAACAAAGATGAAATCCTAAATTATGTGAGCGTGTATGTATGCGAGTGTGTTTGAACGCTTCCTCTAGCCAGCTGATTAGTTTGCCTTATTTACAATCATCCACATTTTCTAATATTTTTCTCTCAAACTGACTACGACACTCCCTTTAGAGGGACAAAACAGACACAGTAACAAAATACTGCAAATAGTTTAGACGGTTATTTGTTTTCACCAGGCATATGTGACGTCACGTTATAGGGAAAAGTTTCAACATTGTCCTGGTACCTTGTATCACCACCACTAAAATTCTGTTTTTCGTTGGCAAGCGGCTGTATAATTTGGGAGATGAACTCATGCCAGGGTGTAGCCTATTGTCCAATACATAATTCAAATGTCCAGCCCCTCATTCACTTTCTCTTCAGACCAAAACTTCCGATCAGCCTGAGATTGCAGCAGCCACTTCTCTGATATCTCTGCTTTTCTGGACAAAGCTTTTTTGGGGGAATGTAATTTGTCAAAAGAAAGCAGATTGTAAGTCAAATTGCCAATCACATTTGTGCCCCTAGACAGCCCCCCTCAATTTATTGGATAAATGCATGCAAAAACCATATGCTAGAGGCTGGCAATTGTGTGTTGATAAAGAAAAATAATGTTCCATAGAGCTAAAACATTTTAGTGACGATGATGGAAGACAGCCTTGTTTCACTTGCAGTTTTCTTTGTTTTAGTTTAGAATAAAAGTGACTTTAGGTATCCGTTAAACATTTAATTTATTTGGCCCATATTCCTCCACACAAGTAAATACCTTGTGTGTGGAAACCACAGCTAAGATTCCACATACCGTAGGGTGTGTACTTTAGTGACAGTCCAACTACCACGCCTTACACATGCAGGCTCATGCATGTCAAATCTTGTCTTCAAGTACATTAGCACTATGCCTGCAGCATACTGTACATGAAATTCATTCATTCCGCTAATAAGAGTTTTATCTGAAATGTCCTGCACTTAAGTAATGTAGATTACTTAAGTAAATTACTATCCCCATTTTTAGGCCCTGTTGAGTTGTAAAAATGCATGATAATTCCCTCACTGCTGTCTGGTCACTGAGAGATTCATAAAGAAAGATTAATATGAGTTCAGTCTATATCAGTTACCAAAGTATGTTAAAACTGCCTGACAGTGAAATCGCTTTGCAAAGAGTAACTGGTCTGAACACATTTAATCCCAATCAAAATCACATTTTCTCCTATTTAAGATGTGGACAGATATAGTTACAGTATGGTAAAAAGTATCAACCCACCATGCATTTCCATGTTAGTCAACATACATCTATAGACAATCAAAAGATCGACTACCATCATGGGCAGCTATGAGGATCCCTTGTAAGCAGCACTACTTCATTACTTTCATTTTGAAAACCTTGTCTAAAAATAGTATTTTGAACACATCTACAGACAAGGAAAAGTGGATCTGGGTAATTTTATTACAACCTATGTCCTAGACAGTTTGGCCTGGTAACAATAATTGATATTGAGAGCTGTGAAAGAGTGTGAATGCTGTGTTGGGACAGTGGATCCCCATTGTAGTGAATGTTGGTGGTTGACTGCTCCTGAACTCCTATGGAGATGTGTGTGATGAAAAGTGAAAGAAGTTCTACCAAAGTGAAAGATCACTTTGAAGCCCCAATCAATAACTGCAGTGGGGTGATGAAATGCTGTTACCCTATTAGCCGACTCACTTTGTTTACATAGTGAAGTATTGGATCGAAGATTTTTTCCCCCTAAAATTTATCGTTTGATCTTTTGACTCAAAGAATATAGTATGCCACAGTGAAAGGAGTTCTCACATATTTCGAGGCTGTGAAAAGTTTGTTGTACTGATTACAGACATGGGAGTAAAATAGGCATATTTTGAGTTATGATGGGCTGAGAAAGTTACGAGTTTGCTAAATATTCTGATTGCAACAACAATTGTGACACATGTGAACACTGCTCTTTCTATAGAATTTGTTTTGCAAAAAAAAGGGTAAACATGAGCTGGTAATAAATATGGCTTTTTCAGTTTGCATATAATGATCCAACGTGCAACTTGATTTACAGTCCAAGGATTCTGCACAGCATCAGAATGTATTGTTTAGAGGCATCTTACAAATGCCTTTTCCTCTGATGAAGAAAAATTGCAGCCTTTGCCATTTGGAAATTGCACAGACAATGTTACAATTTCGATTTTTTTTTGTTAGCAGATATGTAAATGCATGCAGAATTTATAAAGTGAGATATCTTTCCAGGTGAATTCCAGGTATCTTTAAGGACTGCTGACAAAAAGTGGAGAGAATAATAATAATAATATTATTATTTGTATAGCGCTTTACAAGGTACTCAAAGACGCTTCACAACAAAAGACAAAGTCACAAAAAAGAGAAAGAATTACAATTTAATTGTTAACATTAAATCGAAAGCAGAAAGATGAAATGACTCATAGCAATATAGAAATTACTATAAGAACCATGAAATTTTAAAAAATCTACTGAAAAAATATTTCAAATAGCAAACAGACAAACTTTTAAAAAAAGGATAGAACTACATAACTAAAGAAAATGGAGGAGAACAAGGCAGAAAATAATATATTAAAGGCTATTGTGAACAAGTGAGTTTTGAGAAATTTTTTGAAGGTGGATAGTGAAGGAGGGTCTCTGATATGTTGGGGGAGAGAGTTCCAAGGGGGAAAGCCCCATCCCCCCAGGGCCGGTGCTTGGTCCTAATAGCTGGGGTAAGGAGGTTGGAGTCAGCTGAGCTGAGCCTGTGGGAGGGTGCATGACGATGGGGTAAGGAGGTTGGAGTCAGCTGATCTAAGCCTGTGGGAGGGTGCATGACGATGGGGTAAGGAGGTTGGATTCAGCTGATCTGAGCCTGTGGGAGGGTGCATGACGATGGAGGAGGTCAGTAAGGTAAGAAGGGGCCAGGTTATTGAGGGCTTTATAGGTGGTGAGAAGTAATTTGAACTGAATTCTTTGCCGGGTGTAGGTTTTGCAGAATGGGAGTGATGTGATCTCTTGAGAGGGTGTGGGTGAGTAAACGGGCAGCAGAGTTGAGTACATATTGTAGTTTTTTATTTTATTTTGGAGGATGTGCCATAGAGGATACTGTTGCAGTATTCAAGTTTTGAGGTGATAAATGTGTGAATAAGGGTATCGGCGGCTGAGAATGAGAGTGAGGGACAGAGACGGGCAATGTTCTTGAGGTGAAAAAAGGCTGTTTTTACTATTTGGTTGACATGGGGTTCAAAAGAGATGGTAGGATCAAAGATAACACCAAGGTTCCAGATGTGGGGGGATGAGTGGACCATGGATCCATCAATGTAGAGGGAGAAGTCATGAATGGGTTGATTTCGGGATCTGGGATCTGGGATGATTATTTCAGATTCGTCACAGTTCAGTTCGAGAATGTTTGCTTGCATTCCAAGATTTGAGTGTCATCTGCACAGGAGTGGAACTGGAGACCATGGTGACCGAGGGGAAGCATGTAGAGAAAGAAGAGGAGAGGACCAAGCACCGAACCTTGGGGGACGCCGTGGGAGACTGGGGCAGTGTCTGATTGGCAGTTGTTGATGTTGATGAATTGGTTGCCTGTCTGAGAGGTATGATTTAAACCAGGAGAGTGCTGTGCCAGCGATGACAGAAGAGTCTGGTTGATGGTACCGAAGGCTGCACTCACTGAGGTCTAGAAGGATCAGAATATTAAGGGAGCCGGCATCAGAGGACGACATCGTTGGTGGAGAGCCATTTAAGTACTGTGCAATGGTCTGAATCCAGATTGAAAATGTTTATACAGATAACTGGGATCCAGGTGGGTTTTCAGCAGAGATGCAACTACTTGTTACAGTATTTTAGACAGAAATAGAAGGTTGGAGATGGGCTTGTAGTCATTTAAAATATCAGGGTCAAGACCAGGCTTTTTGAGGATAGGGGTAACAGCAGCGAATTTAAGAGCAGGGGGGACATGTCACATGGCCAGTGGAAAGTGAGGAATGAATTGCTGTAAATATGAGTGGGCTAATTGTGAGAAGACAGGTCTTGACAAATAAGGAAGGGATGGGGTCTAGGGCACAGGTAGGAGTCTTCATGCCCATCAGCACTTTAATGAGGTCGGTGAAAGTGATTAATGACAAATGAGAGAGGATCTGGTTGGTGAGAGGTGGGCAGATGAGTTCAGGGTGTGAGATGTCCAGTACAGCAAAAGGTAAGGAAAACAATTCTGTCGTTACAACCAGGTCAAAGGTAAGAAAAGTGGAGGAAATAATAAAACACCCCTTGCATGTCTATTTTAAAGGTGACGAAACAGGGGATGAAAGATAAATCAAGTGACTGCAAGCACTACTAGCACAGCAATAAACTGTAGTGCTGTCATATTTTATTAAGACATCATGCAGTAGCAGCTGAATATGAAAAGAGACAGTTCTGGCATTGAAATCACATGAGGACATTTCCAGGAAGCTAATAATCAAACATTACATGCCACCTACTAAAACATAACACGGCTCGATGTAATTTACCCGTGCAAGTGCCATTTCAGAGAGCTAGGGTATGGTAATGTGGTAGCACATAATAGCTATGGCCACGCTGATTAAGTTGATGAGGACATTTACATTTCAAGACCGCCTTAAAAATTGGATGTCAGTAACTCTGCAGGGTCTGAGGAAAATTTAAGAGTTTGTAAAGACTTCTAAATGCTAACCAATTTGCACAATCAGTGCAATAGTAATGTAATCAGGCTGAATACTCATTCAATGAAACCTTTAGTAAGACGATGACATTACTAGCAGGACTTCGGAAAGTCCCCATCCCTCATGATCACAAAACAAGTTTTCCAGTCCCGCAGGGAATCCCAGGGTCTGACTAGCAAATCAGTCTGGAAATGTACAGGACTCGTGGGAAACCTAACCTCTAGTGCTTTCAATACAGCCTGTATTGAAACCTGTATTACAGGTGAAGGTGTCAGTTCAGCTTAATGCCCTATTAGACAGCTGCTCTCGTTGACCCACGACAACACAACAGGTGTAAAAGAGTAAATACGGTGGAAGTTTGCTGGCATGTAAGCTGAAAGTGAAAGTGGGCGAGAGTTTGTGACTCCCTTCAGGCTAGCGCTGTACTAGGAGGCGACCGGTTGGCTTAAAACCGAAAGTGTGTGTGTGTGTGTGTGTGTGTGTGTGCGCGCGCGCGCTAACGTTAGCATGCTAGCTATCGGATAGCTTCATTACTGGAAGCTGGTTTCTAATATTTGCTAATTTGCAAACAGAAAGAACCAAAACGACGTAAAGTTCACATGTTCAGCAAAAGCCTGACGACCCGATAACATCTCACATACAAATGCAATGTTCAGAAGTTGCTTCATTTTTGAAAATTAAATCGAGTTACTCACTCAGAAAGAATCAGCTGATACAACGGTGACTCAGTAGACTACACGACTTCCGCATTCCCGTGTGATGACATCTGCATCAGCCAATGGCCAGAAAAGAAACCGACCATATTAGACCAATGGCGCTGCAGAATTTCTATCAGCCAATGGGAGTTTACAACAGGTAAGTGAGTGATGTGCACACACCCACAGCAGAGCCAATCAAGTGCGACTATACTTCCAAAGTGCACCAATAGAAAATCACAGCGCGGCACAAACTGTCCGCACGCACGCACACCCACGCACACGTACAACACGCACACACCGGTTAGCAGTCACACATGGGTTTGTAATAACCTCCCAAAAAATAATAATAATGCATAATAATAATAATAATAATAATAATAATTGTTTTATTGCACTTTTCAAAACACAGTTACAAAGAGCTTTACAAAGGTATAAAAAAAAAACATAAAATCAACAGCAAAATCAAAACAAGCAAGGCAAGAAATTAAAAAGCAAGGCAAGATCAATAAAAGGGAGGTAAAAAACGATCAATAAAAGGTAATCACATAAAAGTAAGTAAGAAAAGATAATACAGATTTAGCCAGCCTAATCTCCTCAGGTCGTTCCAAAGTCTAGGAGCCCTGACGGCAAAGGCCTGATCGCCTCTTGTTTTTTTACATTTACAATTCACATTTTGGAGCACTTAACTTAAAAATGATCAGTAAAATTATCCCATGTTTATGTAAACTTGTAGCAAAACTGCGTGCATGATTCTTGATTTTCTTGTTCATTTAAGCACCCTGACACAGACATTGGCATGTGTATATGCGTGACACTCCCAGTTTACAGCACTGTAGCCAGGGCCAGACACTATTTTTGTTCATCGGCCTTGCCTGTAATCGCTTGGGCCTGACCTCATATGCTCTCTGATAGCAGTCAACAGCGATACAGCCCTTCACCTCAGCCCTACATACTGTATGCTACAATCCAGTGACATTGTCCCCTGCTCAGAATGTTTATTCACCCCAAGAATGTGTCTGTCAAAAAATGTATCTTTTATTATCAGGTTATTGGTCTTGAGTCGGTGATGTTGTGCTGATGCTCCCAACTGGAGTACAAACAGCAGTGAATGAGCACTCCAGGTGTTAAATCATGTTTACGTCATGATTACAGCCCCTCTCCAGCCTGTTTTTGAGTCTCTCTGTCAATGTTTGAGTCAATATGAAAAATACAAAAATTATGTCTTTTAATGAAATTAATAAGTGTTCAAGGACCGGAATGAAAAATGACTCATCAATCATTCACAGGAATAATTCAAAATCAAATCATATGCAATTTGAAAATTATTTGCTGGCATATGTACTGATCCTACATGGTTGCTGATCTGTTAGTGCATAGAGGGCATGGGTGTATTATTTAAGATAGAGGGGAATACTCTAGCTCCATCTAGTGGTGGAAATCAGAACACAGGGAAGGATCTCAGTGGGACTGGTGTGGTGGCTGGAGATAGTGGTTGCAGTGTGTTTTTACCATGCTTTGATGAGTCATATTGCAAATAAAAAGTTCTTCACCTGAGCTTACTGCATGTTTAAGTAAGGGATATATACAGAATTTCAGGGCAAAACACCCCAGACTGGTGTGAGAACCATACCAATAACTGAATTATTTTCCCATTGTGGATAGCTGAGGTTAATATCTGTTTCATATAATTTCTATGACTACTGAGCCTCTGAGGAAGGACAAATGAGCAGAAACAGAGGAAGATCGATACTCAGGAGAGATGACAAAACCCGGGCCGGTGTTGTTGAATCACCGTGCTCAAGTGCAGCAGGAAGGTAGGAGGCGGACAGGTGGGTGTAGATCCCAAAGACCAATCATAGTTGGTCCTCAGGCCAGTATTTATCTGTACACCACCAGGCCGGACACTGATTTTGATCTTTCTCCTGGTGAACTGCAGCCCATCTACAATCACAGCATGGTAAGAGACTTCATCATTATGAGAGTCAACTATGATAAGGAGGCGCTCTCAGTTGTGGCACATAAGATGGTTTCATAGCAGAGTAACTGATGAGATTATTGTTTCTCCAATGGATATGAGCCAGTTTAGTCATTTAATAATTAGAGATATGAGATCCACAGACTGTATGTCAGTCTGAAGTAACCTTGTGAATGCTGATAATAATGATTTATATCTTTTTTTTTCTTTTTTAGACTAGCTACACAGATAAAGGGGAGAAGGTAAGATAAAAAACTGCAAGTGAAGATGACTTTTTGTGTGATGTAGCTTGATAGTATGCACCTAATGTTGCTGTTACTTCTGATGAAGAAGGATACTTCATCATACACGACTAAATGTTGTATGACTAAATAAATCACAGAAAAACTTCACAAATCCAGGGCCAAACCTAGAATTAATGTGGCATTTCAATAAAAATCTTGACCTGAAGTTCATCATTCAATATCTCTAAAACACAGAGAATCCACTCTGTTAAGGTGTTATCATTTTGTCAACCAAGAGCTGAACCCACCTACTGTTCTTTCAAATGTATCACAATTTGTTTTCACTTTGTGCTTTCAATCATTTAGCAAGAGTAGGTGTCACTGTTTGCAAATGATGGAAATCTCAATTTGGAATATAATTCTTCTGTTGTACTTTTCCCCTTATAGCATGAAAGGGGAAAGTTTGTCCGGTTTCATCATTTGACTTTCTGGGTAGGCAATGCCAAACAGGTCAGTATCCAAACACTGCATTGTCGGTCCTGAATACAATGAATGAATATTTGTAAAAAGTTGATGTTTTTGATATGTGTGATTTTCATGAGTGTAACACTGGTCAAATAACACCAAATTATTGTCTACGTAAAAATATTTGGATTAAAATAGATTTTCTTTTATCCCTGAGGGAAAATTGGATCATGGCAGCAGCAAAAAGTTAAAGAGTGTCTTCATCATGTTAATACAGAGTTCTTATTGGCTAAAAAGAAGGCTCACTTTGTTGACTATTTATAGACTTTAAAGATTTACAGATGTTTGCTGTTTACAAATTTACACGTTTAGTTTTATTACAAGAGCATATATTTGATTATATATGAACCTTACAATGGTTCAGTTTAGGAGGTACGGTCCAGTTCCAGATACATATAAAAGAGACATCAGTTGTTAATCTTTATACTCTGGAAGCTCAGGCCAGTCTTCTTTTGTTAGATAACATGTTGACATTAGCTTCTTAGTAACAGATACAGTCCAAAGTTATAATTTTAACATAATATAGGTTATTTGGCAAGCCGTTCATAATCACTACATAAGCACTATCTGAATCCAAATGCTGATACATTAGATTTACAGAATAGGAAATATCAGTTATCTGATTTTCTTTCGTATCTATGCAGGCAATGGGCAGGTCTTTACAGGGTAAATAACATTCCTGCTTCAAAGACTTACTCAACAGTTTATTCAACCGTACTGATTCAACACACAGGCCAGGCTACACACAGATAGGATTGAGCAATCCCACACAGTCAATATCCTTCTAGGCAAGAGATGAACTCTTCTAACTATATCCCCTTCATCAAAGTTGATAAAAAAATTCCCTTCACAATAAAGACAATTCAATCATTTTACAGGCAGCCGCGTTCTACTGTGATAAGATGGGCTTTGAGCCTTTGGCCTATAAGGGTTTGGAGACTGGCAGCCGAGAGATGGTGTCCCATGTCATCAGACAGGATAAGGTATGCGGGTTAACAACTTGTGCTGACTTGGAAATAAACACTCACAAATACTTGAATGTATATCCAGAATTAAAACGATACCATCAACAATAATAAACCCTCCCCGTCACCTCACAGATAATATTTGCCTTTGAATCTGCCCTGAATCCAGGAAATGAAGGCAAGTTTTTGAATACCAATGTGAAAGATGAAATGCTACCCTAGTGATATAAGCTCGCATTCAACATGGTTTTGTGTTCCCTCAGAAATTGGACAACACTTGATTAAGCATGGAGATGGAGTGAAAGACATTGCTTTCCAAGTGGAAGACTGTGACTTCTTGATCAAGGTAACAATGAGGAGGAGGACCTTCGACTGTGATTTACTGATGGATATGTACATATATGTGCTATCTCACTTAAACGTTATGCATATTCACAATTCACATGAGGACAATGG
>OMLI01018738.1:0-11965 GCA_900302605.1 Rondeletia loricata
TAAGACACCTGTCGACACTTGTCTTATAACCATAAAACAGCCTTAAGGCACACTTGTGCAATAATCATGCTGTCTAATCAGCATCTTGATATGCCATACCTGTCAGGTGGATGGATTATCGTGACCAGCCTAAGGCACGTGCAATAATCATGCTGTCTAATCAGCATCTTGATATGCCATACCTGTCAGGTTGATGGATTATCTCGGCAAAGGAGAAGTGCTCACTAACACAGATTTAAACACATTTGTGAACTAAATGTGAGAGAAATAGGCCTTTTGTGTACATAGAAAAGGTCTTAGATCTTTGATTTCAGCTCATGAAAAATTGGAGCAAAAACAAAAGTGTTGCGTTTATATTTTTGTTCAGTGTATTTTGTGTGTGAAGGATTTTTTCTTTTTGTCGTGGTATCGAAAGAGGTATCAAGTATCGTGTATTTTAACTGGTATTGTATCAAAGTTCACAGTTCTGGTATCGTGACAACCCTAAAAATAAATCAGATTAAACATTTTGAGGGCTTTTTGTACTGGGTCACATAAGGTTGACTACTGCACTAGATTTGACAGAGAGAGCCTGTCACTGTAATTACTGAGTGGGATTCTCGGAAGAGCTTGTAATTTGTATGAGTCATATTTATGTGATTCAATGCAGCAGCTTGGGCAAGGCTTTACAAGACTATCAAAAAAAATGTTATGTCAACTGTTATGCCCTCCCTGACACTGCCTGATAGCACTTCAATGAGCACAACTCCCCAAGTTGTACAAATGGAGGAGCGGGAGATGAAAATTTAGAAATTAAAGACTTATCATTTTGGTGAATGTAGACAGATAAAGAAGGCCAACACAAAGACTAAAAATGTACAAGAACACATAAAATCTACTTGCACTTGGTATAATGCACAAGGCAATAGTCTGTCTTGCAAACACACACCTGTGCCTCCCAGCATCCTTTGGCAGCATAGTCCCTGAGGGTTCGTATCCACTGGAGGTACCTGCCTGGGTCTGCCATCTGAAACACAAGAGACCTAATTAACCATTTCATTTTTGGCCAACAGCCTCATCTATCAAGCAATATAATAACCAAAGACATTTTTTTCTAAATGCAATGAAAAACATTTCCACTGCAGATGTTTTAAAAAAGTATGTCATCACTTTCCATGCATGTTTCACATATAAAGAATTTTGGCCCTGAATTTGAATGTTTCAGTGTTTGACATGCAAAAATATAAAGTAAGTCAATAAGGTCCAGTGTTGCTAACCAGTAACTTATAATAATATTGGAATTGAAAGAGATTCAGACTCACAGCAGCTTTACGGTTAAGCTCCCACAACATATAGGAGCTCTGTAGACAGCCAGCCTGAGACGACTCCTCCAGCATGGGTAAGGCCTCCGAGTGCCTTTCATCCCCCTGGAAAAAGTAAAACAAGGTTCCAGACATGATTGGCCAGTCTTACTTACCAAACTGAATAGAAATAATGTGCCTTTCCTAGAATGCTAACAAAGCACTCAAATAAAATGGTCTGCCAAACATTCTGTCTAAGGTACGCATGAAGGCTTGTGTAATGATCCTGAAAAAATACACCCAACTTCTATTTAGGCTGTGTGTGAAATCATTTGTCACTTCGTTAAGTAACAAAGCATTACAAATAGAGGGGCTGTGGGCAAGTAGAATCAACAGGGATTGCAAATCAACAGTTGTTCTATATGAAGAGAGGAGAAAACAATGATCCCATCTGTGCTCATCACTAGTCACACAGTCCCCTGTGACAGCAGCATGAAGCCCCACGCTCTGATTAGAAGCCAGCTGAAACTGTGCAAACCACACCCGGGCGGAGGCAGAATCACTCGGCTCCAGTCTCACTTTCACACTCACTTCAAAGAGCTGCAAAACTCTGGCCAAACAGTGCAGCAGGGGCCCCTTCCTCTCCTACAGAGACAAGAACAAAATCAATGAATTAATGAAAACTTGAAAGATTACACATTATATTACTATCCTTTTGCTTGCTTAATATGGACAGTCCACATTGATCGCCAACATTATTACATTTCTATGGAATTATCACTGTGGGCTTAAATGTGATGGGGAATTTTCTGTGAACAAAAGAAGCTTCGCATTATTTGGAGAAGCTTTATTTGATGCTGCAAGGATAGGGCTTCTAGGCCCAGCCTCTAGGCCAAGCGTAATTGCTGTTGCAAAGCAACATAGCCAGACAGAGGAAAGCAAGCTTGGGCCAAAATCTCTGCCTATTTTGGCTAAGGCATTTATATGAATTCATCTTCTCGTCCTCAATCCACATCAGACCTCAAACTCATCTTAATAATTTGTAGCAATGGAAAGAGAGACCATGAAGCATTATCAATGTCTACCCCTTATAGACAACAGCTCTTGTTTGTAAGGAATCATTTGGCTGAACTTCGGATGGAGGAGATGTATAAAAAGGAAGTATGCGTTTGTCTGCCCTGTACACTGGCCTTAGCAATACTTACCACGTTGTTGTCACTCTCTGCCTTAAGACGGTCAAACACCACAGCCTTACAGCAGCTGCCAGTGGGGGACCATGGGGGACGGATGAAGACCCAGATGAAGGGATCTGCTGTTGGAGAACGCAGGCTCTCTGCCAGGCTGAAGAAGCGGGAGGCCTTCCAACCACACATATCCGCCCGTCCCTCATCACGCAACAACGCTGAGAAAGGGAAAAGGAGAAATACATAAGATAAAATGATTAATGTGTGTGGAACAAGGCACAAGTAAAGAGCTGTAATAACTCAGAACATTTATGAATTCATTCACAAAGGATGGTTGAATTAGAGAGTTATGAAGAGTTTAACTTACGTCCTTCATTGTACAAATAAGCAATCCCTAGCTTCACAGCTGCTTCAAAATTCCCTTTCTCTGCAGCTCTGAAGAAATAGAGAAATTTCATGTAAAAAAACAATACAGAAGGAAAATTATACTTTTGGGAATATGCTAAATTTGACGGAAGGGAGTGTACCTTTCAAATAGCCACACCGTGTTAGGGGCTGGCCAGGTGTCTCTGAAACTGACCCTGGCCCAAACACTGGAGTGGTTGTCAATGATGTCCCGCAGCTGGGAGTGGACCTGTAACAGGAGTCAAAGCCAATTAGTCTATAAAAGAGACATTTGACCCACCAAATCAGGTGGTCACAAGATGCTGAGTCAAAAGCAAACCCTGATGATGTTGCATGTATATGCTAGAGGTTGTGTAGGAGCGTTACAGTGTGTGTGTGTGTGTGTGTTTACTCACTGCTCTGACAGCCAGTAGGTCCTCAGCAGAGAGGCACTGGAGCACACACAGGAGGACCTCCTCAGGAAGAGACAGCAAGGTTAGGGTTGGAGTTCGCTGACGGACCCGCTTCCGCACCGGAACCGAGTAGCATTTCGAACAACGGCAGTGGACTACTAAAAGAGAAAGATAAGATAGAAATATATTGATATTGAAAGATATTGAAATTTTGACCCAAAAAAATAAACAAGTTACAACAAAACGTTTTTTTTAGTATTACACATAAAGCCCATCTTCAATTTAAGAGACATCACAGTGGTAATCTGGACTGCACACACAAGTCAAAAGCATTTCACATCTTAGTGCTGGGCTGACAGCAATTCTCACATGAGGGTCTCACAAATATTTGCAGTTAGTTTAGAGCAGGTCAGTAGCCAGCTAGTATGTTAGCTGGTAGCCAGGCAAACCAATATGAGGGTTATGGCTCCACTTTCAAACTGCCTAATGTAAGGCATCTACAGGTGGTCTATTCAAATTCAGTTTGAATTTGAGCTATCTGTATGTGTGGCAAATCGAAGTACTTAAAAATATTAACATCATATAGCTATTAAAGTGTTGTAAGCATCACCAGACCGCGGTGAACTGAGCAAGTCTCCCATCTGACTCGGATAAGTCAAACGAAGTGAGCGCCCAAATTTCCCTCCTGCGGCTACACAACTACGACTAGCGTTATTTTTTGCACTTTAAACGGTATGGCTATTTGGATTTTGAAGCGTCCATTAACACCAACTTGTAAATAACAACGCAAAGGAGAAACGTTTTCCACAAATGTTGCCAATATTTCAAGTAAGCCATTTTCAACTTGAACTCGCAAGACATATGGCTAAGCAGCTAACGTTGATGTTGGCTCGAAGTTAAGTAACGTTGCGAGCTAACGTTAACTCCGTCAGAGGTGCAAAAACTTAATACACGTTGAGAAAATTGTCGCTCATTAATATGAGTCATTTGTACATTATTCTGACAATAACCGCTAGTTAAATTTGGCTACTTACCGCCCGCTTTCATTGCAAGTGGAGTAACCTCCCCTGAAACAGTGATGCCTGGGACTACTGCTCTGACGAAACTAAAGCTAGCAATTTAAACGACGCCGATACTAATATATCACTTTTACACTTAGACTTCTCACAAGAAGGTGAGGCATACGTTTTTACAATAGTGCTCACTAGCTTAACGTTACTTGTACTGTAATGTTGAACTAATATGTGAAGTTGTTAGCTCTTGCATTAATTCAAATTCAAGCATGCATCCTTAGTTAGAAGACCCTCCCCAAAACCACTCTAGCGCCGCCCGCGCCTAGCGTTTAAACGTCAACTTCAATCTTATTGGTCAAGCGCGGGTACGCCCATCGACCATCTAGCAGGCTATTGATTCGCCGAGATAAAGAACAGCGGCACCAATTGGCTGGATTTTATAAACTGTAAAATAAAGGATGGTGATTGGATAACGTAACGCCATTTCGAAGTACGCGCTCGCAAACAAATGTATATCATTGGTTGATGTGATTATAAAAAACCTCCACAGGTCCACCTTTTTGCTTTGGATTATGGGACATGTAGTTGAACAAAAACTACCGTTTAAAGGTACTCTCTTTAAAGGGACATGAACCATAAATCGCGCTGACAATAAAGTTCCCATAGTTTGTTAATAGGATCCAACAAAAAGTCAGTTCTTATTAATTCCCACAACAAGCGGACAAAAAATGTTTGTAAACCTACTGAAGTCCCATGAAACTCCCATGATGTCATGTCTTGTGTCTATCAAGCACACAACCTCGGTTGATATGGCAATAACTTATTGAATCTTGAATCTTGTGCTACTGGATTTTTGTCCATTTTAGCCTAAAGGACTCATTATTTCCATGCTAGTAATGATAACAGATACCTTTCCAAAAGCTTGACACAACTTTTCTGGAAGGAAATTAAGGTGAGGAAGGGCAAGAAGGGAAAATGACTCTGACACACTTCAAGTTAGTTTTTTCAGATCACAAGAACAAACTTTTTTAGTGTGTAGACATAAAAGAGCAACTTGGTTGATGGTTATTTCGAAGTGGTTGGTGGTGATTGGTTTTGTTTCATCATGTTTTTATTGTATTGATTGATTGGGTTGATTGGCTTTAATTTCATTACATTATGTGTGATTGAAACTGCCACATCACAGATCCATTCAGTCTGCCTACAACTGCTTTGCCACCAAATGCCCCCCCAACCCACATGCACACATTTCATCACCAAAATCAGAAAAACCTTGATAATTGAACAGAAAGACATATGGAAAATATATCATTATCTTCCTCTAGTAGCATTTGCAAGGAAAGCATCAACCTAGTAGAAGACAAAATGTGCAAATATGTATTGGTCTGTAGTGGTTAATTAACCCCTGTGACACAGTTAAGAGTAGGAAGTGAATTATAATATCCTGCTGAATGCACAGATTAACATTTGCAGACACCCATCGCTGAGGCACAGGATATGGAAGCAAGGAAGTACACACTCATTAGGCATAATCAAAGAAGCAAAGTATACAGGCTTATGTGAGCAAAGGTTAAGTACAAAGAATGTGGTGGAGCAAACAAGCTTATTATTGATGTGTTCCTTGTAAATGAGCACAAGGAACGATGTTAGTTCTCTTACTCTCTTCTCCAACTTTTTCCTTCTGCACACACACACACACACACACACTCTCTTTAAACTCATTCATTAATCAATATTTGTGTGATGTAGCAGACATGTAATTAACAAAAGCCACAGACTGGTTCAGCCTCAGATGCAGCTGCCTTTGAGGACATGACTCGATGATTAAGACCATTCTGTCCGGTTCCCATTGGGAATAAACAGACAGCCCTCTTCTAAGAATAGTGTCCTTTTGATGGCTGGTCTCTTGAGGGTCCTAAAGGAGCAGAGTACACTACCCATAGTAATCATGCCTTCCTTTCAGGCTCTCTCTCTATTGATGTGTTCACCATTCATCTTCACCTGACCCCAATCTCATCACCTACAAGCACTAGCATTCAACAATACCTCTGCCAGCCTCGTGCAAACACCTCACAGATCAAGGTCAACAGTTTCCTTGCCTCACTGAAGGTAATGTTTCTGTGAATAAAAAACGAATATTTTATATATAAGTGTGCTTGGACCCAGCTTGTGTCACCTTAAAAACCTATATACTTGTCAAATGCCTCTGATAAGGGCAAGTCACCAGCTGAATAGGATGCCGATATATAAATATGCAATTTTCGCTCAAGCCTATCAACACTATCTGTCACTCTTCTGTATATGTAGGCTATACATGTAAAATGCAGAATAAAGAAAACAATATTATGTTATTTGTGTGTTCTTTGAGGCATGTAGTGCTCGCCACATTTCAGAGAGGTGTAGCCTAGCCAAATTATGTGACCTAAGACAGGGCAGAGGCTGTTACATCCACAATTAGATGCATTCACTGTTTCCATAGAAACTCCTACGGGTCTCAACCATGGCGACCAATAATGGCAAGGGACAAGCACTCAGTTGGTGCGGTTGGTGCATTTCTCCTAAATTGAGAATAATTATAGCAATAAAACCATATGCTCAAATTACTGCTAAGTCTAAGTCTATGATTTTCACCTCTCCAAACATCCATTATTTCTCAGCATAATTTCACTGAAAACATGCATGGGTCTAATCATATGAATACAAAATTTGTACGTCTTAAAGGAAGCAATTGAGGTTGCTCAGAAAAATTAGCTAGAAGAGCAATTTACCTCACAGTTGAGCTATTTACTTCATAAGAGCTGTCCTGGTCTATTTAACAGTAGCAAGGTATTCATCAAAGAAAGACACAATCAAGTTGAAACAAGCTTTTGAAGAACACGTTAACACATTTCAGATAGAAAGAGACAGAGAGAGAGACAGGGAAAGAGAGAGGAAGAGAGGAGGGTGGGACAGTTTCTTTCTGCCTGTGGCTAATTTACAATGTCTCCTCTTTACTTCTGTGATGCTCGTCCAAAAATAATCAGACAATGTTACGCTTGTCCAGTATTTTCAGGCATTTGTTTGATTAAATCCATAAGTTTATCATCCGTATCACACCTCTTTCTATTGCAGTACCAGTCGACAGCATTCAGTTACCACATCATTTTAATTTGATTTTGCTTTTGATTGAATTTGTCAGTCTGACCAGGCACATCTGATTTAGTCCTACACCTCTGGTCCTCTGCTAAACAGATGCAGTAATATCTGAAGCGGAACTTAGATATAACAACATCCTCCTAAAAAGGTATCGTGTGAAACAAACAGCAGACAGTGACTCATTGTCTTTGGTTTGCACTGGTGCTGTTTAGTAGCTCTTGGACAAAAAGAGATGATCGGAGCAATCAGGCCTCAGTACGGCTAGAGACGAGCTTGCTTAATGTCACATTGTGCTGCCTGTTGCAAAATTTTTGAACTGATAACAGTCTTCTGTAATTCAGAGTATGATTAAAACCAAACAGCGCTAAAGCGCTTGGGTTTGAAGCCAAGTCTGGAGATTGAGAGGCGGATGAGTTGCTCCCAGCTGGTTTCCTGTAATCTGTGCTGACCCTAGCAATCCAACTGACCACTTCCCCCCATCTGCACTTTGCCCCTGTTGGCCTCTCCACCCGTATCCAGACCGAAACACTATTCTCTCCACACCCACAGTTTCCCAGCACCAACAACAGTGTTTGACACAATGACGTTCATGCTCATCAAATGTTCTTACTAACACAGAGCTTTACTGTACTGAAATGTACGGCAGTGACTCGGGCACTGTGAATGTGGTTTTCTCATTTCATAGTTTTACCAGCAGGGGGTGGCTTTTATTCAGGTTGCTATCGTCTATCTGTTTTTCATAATAACCAATGGATTTCACATATCTGTGATCTAAGCCAGGCGGGTTAGCAAGACGTGGCCCTGTGTCTACGTCAAGAATTTGAATTTGAAGCATAGGGGTAGCAGAGATGGTCTCATCATATCACCAAAGATCTTTTTTTTATGTTCTTTGTAAAATGGTTCAGTGATAATGTGACGATCACCACCATTTGTTATTCTCAACAAAGCAGAGTCAAAACAGTGTGGCAGGTCATTGTCTCCCTCCCTGTCCACCTGTCTTCTATATTTTTAGCCCAGTCCCAGTAGACAGAGATTCTTCCAAATCTATCGGGATAAAGCTTACAGTTCTACCCTCCCCTCTCTTTAGACTGGACTGTATCATTTCCCAAAGCAAACTAGTTATAGTACTAATTATGCAGACAAAGGTGTTCACATAACATTTCTTTAATACAACAATTGAAATACATTTAGATATGAGTAGAAATATACAGTAGAAATATAAAATAGTTGTATATACAGCACCAAATATTAGAGGGCAGACAAAACAAACATATTTTGAGTCACTCACTGGAGTAACCAACAGCATCAGTGGAGTAGAATAGGCAGACAGCATGGCTGTCTACTGTGTAAAAGACACAGCAGAGAGAGAGAGTTTCCCTTTTTTTCTTCTTTGCAGAAGACAGAAGGGAAATCACTTCACATCTCTACAAAAGAATATTTGGCCACCTGCCGCGTCAACAGGTTGGCACTATATAGTTTCACAAGTAGCAAGTACAGCTATGCATATGTCATGGTTACATAAGAGCAGTTGGCCTGTGTATGCAACCACAAAGCTGTATACACATACATAATGAATGTATACATGTGAAAATTGCATTGTTGCCAAAATACAATTTTCCCTTTATGTTTCTTGTGTGCATGTATGTGTGTGTATGTGTGTATGTTTGCACTCTAAGCTGTGTTTGCGTGGTTAAATTGGCAGCCTATCTGACTGGAAATCCGTATTCCCAGCACGTTGCTAGCTCCTTGCGGTCTGCTTCTCTCAATGAAATCGTACATCTCTCTCTCTCTCTCTCTCTACCACCGCGCCACAACACATCTTTCAGTAGACATGGAGTAAAACACCATGTCTGTGCCAGGATGCTTAGAGCTCTCACAAAGGCACATCAACAGACAACAAGAGATTATCATTATCCTTTTCTTTCTACCCAACCGTGTCAATAACCGAACATGAACACTGTTGAACGTTGTTGAATTCTGCATGTGCCACATTAGACTTAAGCTCCATGAAGCCCACCCCCACTCCCCGGCGTCATCCTCTGAGTAGAACAATCCCTGTCATGTAAGCCAATCTAAGCCAATCTTAACGGATCTGAACACCATCAGATAGGTTCCCTGACAGGGGAGTGCAGTCTAGAGAAGTGAGAAGGCCTCCTACGTTGTCATCGTCGTAATGTAATGTAATACTGGGGCTTCTCTCTTGTCTCACTGTTCAGAGGATACCACTGCACTGAGCTAAAAAAAGCAGGCTCATAAATATTCTCCACACTTCCTTTGATATTCACCTCAAAAGAAAACAAGACTTGATGTGGCTATTTGCGTTGCACTCTGTGCAGATACGAGAAGGCGGAGTATTCCATGTTAGTCAGTAGGGAAAGGCACAAGGCTCCTCCATTGTGGCCCAGTGCCCTGGCTTCTGCCATCGCCCCACAGTTCACAAATCACAGTCTCCAGTTAACTTGACGTTTTCACTGCTCTTTCCAGTAATACATTATATCCCCTAAGAATAATAGAGTTCTGTTCAGGATGGCTGATCCCAATCTAACCACAACCACGGCTCCCCAGACAGGCATGACTTCCCAGGCTGGTTCTCTCCTCCACCTTAATCTCCTTCTCTTTCCCTTTCTTCCCTCCCTCCCATACAGTGAATGAACTATGACAGAGGTTGGCTGGCAAACACCATACACCAGGGCATCCAAACACACAATGAGTTGCAACAAAGCGTGAGAGGGGACTGATCCATTGCATGTCTACTACACTATTGAAGCAGGCAGGCAGGCAGGCAGGCAAGCAAAGCCTGGTTATTGGCTAGCTGGCCTTCTGGAAGGTCTTGTGTTAACTGCTACCTCTGGATGCATAGACACATTTTACACCGCAGCGAGCGTCACTAATCTAGTAGCCAGGATCGATACAACAGTGATCAATAACAATTCTCAAGGGTAAACCAGTCTCAGCACACACTCCTTCACAGAGACACAAAGAGACTTCATTCTTTTCTATTTCCTGTGCTGTTTACTATACACTCTGTACATTGCACTTTCTCCCTCCTTGATTTCTCTTTTCCATCCCTCGTTACATTCAGTGACAGAATGAAGAATGTTTAAGACAAGAATAAAATGCTACTGTATGGTCTCATCCTGTGAGACCACACACCAACAGCAAGCACCTATTCACAGATGTGGAGCTGAGCGCAGCTACATTCATCCATTCGCTCTGCAAGAAAAAAGCGCAGTGGCGTAGGAGAGGGAATCCCCTGAACAAAGTCCCCTAGAACACAAACATTCATCAGTATTCACTGGAGAACAGTCCTGTACCATACCACTCACTCTCAGTCAACGGTTTTTCCTCTGTGAGAGAGAAAATAATCCACATTCTATGGCACATAGAGAGATAAAGGAAAATGTCTGTGTCCTGTGGGGCTCAATGCTAAGTGTATGTGTGTCGTACACACTTGCTCCTGGGCAATCATGATGTGGCTGAGCGTGAGATCAGATGTGAAAGTGGGGGGTGGGTGGGATGGAGAGATTGGAGGAAGGTGTATGGGAGGGAGGAGGAGAGTCCTGTTGGGTAAAGAGAGAGGGAGCAAGGGGGTAAATTCTCAGGAGTTCAGATGGAAACGGGGGTATGCGACAGAGCCTTTTTCCATGAGTACTTGCTCAAGGCACCAAACGGGAGGGGCTCAAGGGGAGCAGGGTCATTCAAAGTGTCCCTGCAGTGGCATGTCCCCTCAGGCAGTGTCCTTCAGTAATCCTGGCCTGCCCTGTGTGGAGGTGAAGTACCCCACGTAGACAGTAGGCTGGGCACATAGTCAGGAGGGCAATCAGTAAATCAGTCAGAAAGTCAGTGGCCCTCTCTTTTTGAATGTGAAGCTGAAGCAACAAAAGGCCTTTCAGAATATGTTTCCTCTCTGAGTTGCTTCACTGGAAATTTCTCTTGCTTGGTCATTAGGCCTCATACAGTGACATGAACACGGCCCTTTGTGTGACTCCTCCAAAGATCCGATAATCTTTCAGTTCACCAGAATTTTTATGTGAACACACGCACACGCACACATACACATACACAAACACCCTCCACTTCCCCAGCAGATCCTCTGCCCTCTCCAGCTCCTCGTCCACACAGCTGCCAGTAAGATCCTGCTGGACTCAAGTTCCACTCTCCCATTGCGTAAAAAAAGCCCCAACACATTGCTGCGGTGTCACAGGACGAGCGAATGACGCGGGCCGCTGACGCGGGTGCACTCCTCTTTCGGCTGGGTGTCAGGTTGCCGTCTTCTAGGCTCTTGGAAGAGTCACCTGTCCTGGCAGGAGGAATGTCGTGATTGACGTGCCTAGTGACGCCAGCACTGACTCCAGCAGCATAGCGTGTTAAGTGTCTGCGCGAGCTCCCGCTGTGACTGCGAGTGCATATGTGTGTGAGGGCTGTGAGGACTGTGAGGACTGTGAGGCCTGTGCATCCGTGCACGCATGTGTGTGTGTGTGTGTGTGTGTGTGTGTGTGTGTGTGTGTGTGCGCAGTGCATATTTGTGTGTGTGTGTGTGTGTCTCCTCAGAGGTT
>OMLI01018738.1:14183-25384 GCA_900302605.1 Rondeletia loricata
TTATGTGGTTTAATGTGTCCATTTATTACCCCTATATTGGTTGCTGAATGACCTGTTTGAGCGTGCCTTCAACAACCAATATAGGGGTAATAAATGGACACATTAAACCACATAAAAGGATGTATATCATGATGTGATGATACAGGTCTCTTTGATAAGCAGGGAAGCTGTGTCACTAAAATGAAGTTGACCTTTTCATGTATCTAAAAAAGTCATATCTAAAAGCTTTTTACAGACATGAACCATATCGTCCAAGACATCTTGGGCTTGGGCTCCAACAAAAGAGCAAAGGTGGGGGGCATGAAGATGCAACCAAAGGGAAGTTTCATAGAGAGGGACAGCACAACAGTCAATAACTTATTATTATGTGTTGGAGAAACCTGTCTCTACGCACTCATAAAATGATAACGCCACTTCAGGTTTGTGACACTGGCTAGAAGTTAAGAACTGCATTCTCATCATTACATCAAAGGATACTTGCTGTTCAATAAGCACAAGGCACAGATTCTTATATCTAATATTTTTAATTACCAGACATGCCTCCAGCCACACGGGATATCTGCACCTTACTGTGGTACTGTGTATCCCCCTTCTTCTCCTTGACAGAAACATGCTGCTTGACGGAAGAAGCTGGCCAAGACCGGCCAAATTGGGGAGGGGAAATCAAATAATAAACACTAATGCACGCTAATTGATTATCAAACCGACTCAATGGTCTCTTCTGTAGCTCAATGGCAACAGAGCTGTAGAGGAGCAACAGAGGAGTAGGAGAAGAGGTGGAATGTGTGTGTGAGAGAGAATGAGGGGGTGGCAGGCAAATAGTGGAAGGACAGAGTGCAGGAGAAAAGACATGTTCAAGGAGGAGCAGGCATGTGAAGGCGAGAAGTGGATTCCTGGTAGCGCTGCTCGGTTTCTGCGGATTTGTACTAGGACTTCTCGTAGTGGACCAAGGGTGAAAGGGGAGAAAGTAAGCAAGAAAACAAATGACAAAAAGTGAGCAAGTGGGAAGGAATGCGTAGGCTGTTGTGAAGGCTATTCGATTCTGTCCCTCTCTGTGTGACTGTGTGTGTGATATACAGTACGTAGTGCTGATATGGGAAAGAAAATGGAGCCCCTTCCATGGAAAATAAAAATGCCTTCAATCTTCCATTATGTGATCAAAAATGCGTGAGAAAAATGGGACAAAGGCGTGAGACAGGCGTAACCTGGGCTGGGCCAGGCCATGCTGGTGGGAATGGGCGAGCTTGTTGGTGGCAGCAGCAGCTGATGCAACCGGGTCACAGGAAGGCTGAGTTGCGTAGGCGCCACTCCCACTGGGACCTGTGTGTTGTGTTGACGTGATCTCTGGGATGCTTTCCTGCCTCCTCCTCTACTCCCGTCACACGCTCTGCCCTAAGACTACATGGGTGGACCAGGAGCCTGCAGCACACTGCTGAGATCCCATACAGATGATGTGACTAAAATCCATAATAGTGTGGCAAGATATTTGGCTCTGGAAGACAGAGGAGGTCTCGAGAACGTGCTTCAGTGCACTTCTCGTTCAAGCCAGGAATAGTTTCTTGAGTGATAATGTTCCTGTTGGACATGAAAGCACAGCTTTAGACACAGGGAACATACAGTTTTGATAACTGGCAAGGCTTGCAAGGCTTGCAGTAACCCTCCCCCTTTTCTTTGTCCTCTTTCTTTCCCTCTCTCACCAGGGAAACCTGCCATTTCCAGCTGGCGGCCTGCAGAGAAGCTGGACCCGGAATGCATTGTCTTTGTGACTCAGTCGCCTTTGGGTGTGTGTATGTCTGTGTCTGTGTGTGTGTGTGTGTGTGTGTGTACATGAGCGTTGGTGCAGCAGGGCGCAAACACCCACGGCCTGCTGTGTGAACCCAGTGCCACCTGTTACCCAGCCTGGCGCAGCCTGTGCCATCCACACGTCATCTGTGGGCCTTTTAGGCCTTTCTGAGCCCCCTACTTCTCACATACTCCCTCACATCACATTTGTGTTGGGCAGAACAATAAATACCAATTTTCTCATCCCCCATACATGTTATCTAATCTATGCCAGACACAAAACGGTCAGCATGAAATTAAAACACATTCACATTCATACCTATGGGCAATTTAGAGTCTCCAATCCACCTGACTGTCCAATGAAACAGTCAGGGTGTTTCCAATGAGCCTCGTAATAATAGGGGAAGAGTGTTGATTGGGCAAGTGAGGCATGCACTAGTGATTACTCACACTATTCTCTCTTATTTTACTTATTTGAAGGCATCCCTGCCCAGTGCAAAATAAGCATTGTGTGAAAAACCTTCACTGTTCCTTCACATCAAGAATCCACAGACCAGCAGGCTAACAGCTCACAGATGACTAACCACTACTTTAAAGGTCCTAGTGTTATTCCCTGTGTAGTTGTAGGTATCCTGTTCACACACTGATGTAATCCAACTGACATTTTACTTATTAATTTTGACGTTAACAATAATAACCAGTCAGGTGATAAGCAGAAGTCAGCTGCTGGTGTATTCTGTGACCAATTCTGCTGTGAGATGAGGGCCACCTGCTGGCAAGGTCAGTATTGCAAGAGGTCCGTCAGTGACTCCAGGTTTTTCCATTACACTCACCGGCCACTTGCCGTCTGTATCTATGTGTCTATGTGGGTATGTATGTTCATACCATAACTCCAAAACAAATAACCCTATGATGTTCATACTTGGTACATATATTCAGCCCAAGGTACCCTGGAGCTGATTAGATTGAGGTCAAAAGGTCAAAGGTCATGGGTGTCAAAAACACATTCGGCTATAAGGCGCAAGTTGGCACCTCGCCCGAGTGTGGTCTAGTTAACAAGGTGTTTTTGTTAAACTGTTCCATGCTGAACCACCACGTCTGGCACCAACAACCATACCACGGTCAAAGTCGCTTAGATCGCGCATCTTCCCCATTCTAATGTTTGGTCGAACAAGAAACTAAACCACTTCACCATGTCTGCATGCTTTATACATTGAGTTGCTGCAACATGATTCGCTGTTTTGGAGGAGCGGGCTATTTGCGTTAACGAGCAGGTGTACCTAATAAAGTGTATATTCTAGGTATTCAAAGTAATTATTTAATAGCATAACAATGAAATAGATAAGAATACACATGTAATTTCATCACAGAAAAATAAGACACAAGCATTTACTAAAAGTTGTTTAAAGAGGATTTAATCAAAGAAAAGACCAAAAGGAATTGCAAAAACATGCAAAGACTGTACAATTTATTTGGTCATATGCTGATATCATGTAATATCTGTGTAATTGTATAAAATAACATGAACATTTATACACTGGAACAAGGGCACTTCACCGAAACAGTATTAAAGAAAACACTCTCTCTCTCTCTCTCTCACTTGGTTTTCCAGTCAGGAGGACTAGAACTTATTACAAAGCACGAGTCACTGAATAAATACCGATCAACAATCACAGCACACTAAAAAAACATGGGTCCTTCCCAGTGAGCCTAGACTTTTAGGTTCAGGGACCAATATAATATGCTCAGTCCGGTTCAGTGTCCAGGACGATGACAGGGAACTTCTCCCCTCCTTCTCCCAGCAGGGAGTACAGGTCTCTTAGCACAGTGGGGTTGGGACACCCAGGGCCGCGTACCACAGATGAGAGCTGAGGGGACAGGGTGTCTGACAGAGCCTGTCACAGAGAGGGAGGGAAAGACTGTCAGCACATTACAAAGAGCACACGAAATCTGCTGAAACGGATTCTTATTAATTACCAGTCAAGAGAACTCACAGATTGCCTAATTAACTAGCGGAGTCAGGTCTTTACAGAAATGTCTGATGCACTTATGTTATACTTTCTCCAGGCGTTTGAAGAGCATGACCCTTACCTGTTGTAGGTACATCTCCTGTTGTAACAGTGCCACCCTCATCCTCAGCTTCTCCAGCTCTCGGAGCTCTGCCTCTGTTGTGTACGTCACAGTGGGGGGCAGAGGTGCGATCATCCCATCTCCCCACTCACCCTTTTCCCCGACTGGGCAAAGACATCCTCCCTCTGGCCTCCATCGATCCCATGCTTCCCACTCTGATGGAAAAAAGGTTATTTTTAGAGTGTGAGCGTGAGCAACTGTACCCTAAAACGTTTTTTTCTGCTGTGCTGCCTCAGCTTTAAATAGCTAGGCCCTCGCCTAGCCACGTCTGGATAGACAGCTTTAAAACCCCACTGTCACAGGGAGGGGGATCTGTAGAGGCCAAGGAAAGAACTGATCTGGCACTGAGGTTTCACCGCGGCTCTGTTTTCATTTTCCATACCTCAAGACGGAGAGGCTGAATTAGCTCGTTAGCACGCCCAAAGATTTTCTCACAAACAGCAGATTTCTCCAAGATACATTCATCACAGTCTTATTCTTCAAATGCTATTAAAAAGCAATAAAAGACATAACCATCTCTGGAAAATGTAACATCCTCAAATAAAATAATTACCGGCCACGGATCCAAGACGTGAGATGGAATGCATTAGGTTACTTTGCAACACCAGATGGAAGTGTGTGGATTACCCAGGGAGTTAGAAAGTTCTGGAAACTACTCTACACACACTCCTCTACACACTGGCTTTGAGCCACATACTTACAAGGCATTGGGACTATAACTGGTAAATATAATCAAAAATCCCTCCCTGAAGATGATTCGAGTGGTGAGATCGGAAAATCTCTGGGCATTCAGCTTGATTGTAATTGCATCGTTGGAGGCAATGGAAATGATACCATGTTACATGCTGTAGGTAGCGAGTGAGTGATAAGCTGATACCCAGATATAATTCAAACACAGCTGGGTGGCTAGATTCGACCACAGGGCCACAGTTTCACCACCTATGTTCTCTTTATTTATTACAAGTCTCTCCCTGGCAACGTCATGATATAAGTGCAGCGTAAAAGCCACTTTTTGTCAGGCAACTTTTTTCTGCTCATGACAGTCTTATATATAACATTCGATTCACTCAGGGGGGAACATTTGGTTCAGAAGGTAGGTTGGGTTTGTTTAGTGTGAACCAAAATTCCTACCTCGTTTCACTTGGTCTGCAAATGTTTGGAGCTCTGCTGCCATCATCGCCAGGCTTTCAAGCGTGAGATGAGATTCAGACTTGTTTTCCTTACCGCCTGCACAAAAATACATCAGGTAAGTCTTCGGTCGCCACACTGATAAAGAATAATACAGTCTCCAATGACAATTATAAACATATTGGCAAGTTTATTAAACAAGAGAGTGTGGCTGCTTAGTTTAATTAGGCTCATGTTTGCAGTCACTGAAAATTATCCCCAAAAGTCTCAATCCAATGTTGACAAATGACTAGCAAAATTGATTCGTTTAACTGCTAATGAGTTCAGCGGAATGAGCAGCACTAAGCTGTAGAATAACTCAACACTCATGCATCAGTCTAACTAGCTCTTAGAGACAGTTCCTGCCAATGAACTTCCCAAATTCAACCCACACACGCCCATTTTATCTGTCCTCTTTCCATTTTGTGTGCATGCGTGACCCAGTTCAGGCTAGTACCTGGCTCTGTGCCTGCTGCCGAGGCCTGTTTGGCCAGAAGCTGCTTGGTCTGGTAGTACTGGGTCAGGTCTTGCCCCTGGTGTGTCACCTTGTCCACCAGAGCCCTGGTCTGATCTGGGCTGCCACAAGGCCAATCCTTGGGGAACTAAAGTGGCCAGGGGGACAGGGTCAAGGAGGACACACTGGCTATCCAGACCCCTTAAAGGGCTGAAAGGGTATTAATCAAATTCCCACTGTGAATTTGTAGATCTGTCATGAAGATGTCCTGTAATGTACTGTACCAATTTCTCCTAGCTGGGTGATGGAAATTAGCTAGAAGTAGGGTAGATGTGGAAATCTAAGATATCTAACTAAACTGCTCCACTATATTTTCAAATTAAATATAACACAACATATCTAAGGCTTCGTATTAATTGGCAAAAGGAAGCATACCGTAGCACTCATTCTCTCCATGAAATGACTCCTCGCTGGCACAGGCTTCCTTTGTACAGTGATTACTTTGTCCCACAACCTGACGATACCATGGAGAAGAAAATTAACACCATAACAGACCTGGAGAATGAGGTGACATATTCTCACAAAATCTTGCAATCTATCAAACGGACTAATCCAAAACAATATCAACTGATTTTGGCCACCTGTTTTGCTTGCTCCTCAGAGACTTCCATTTTGCTATCTGCTCAGAAGGTATCCTGCCATGGAGCAATGGTAAACAGAATTATTACAATAGCACGGAAAACAGCTAGTCACCCCTTTCGACTTTGATTGACGCAGCATGGTTATCTTCATGGAGCAGTTGTGTAAAATCATACCCATTCTGTGGAGGTGAACTCTGAGTTCCAGTCCCCTCTGTGTGTGAAACAGACACTGGGTTCTTAGAAGAAGGCATGGAGGTAGCTGCAGCTTTGCCCAGGTCCCTGCCACTCAGCAGGCTGCTTCGAATGGCCTCATATTTAGAGTGGGCGATTGAGGCGTGTAACGGACCCTGGTCAGGAGAGCTAGAACTTGAGACAGCCTGCCGCACTTTCCTAGCTGCCTGGAGAGGCACCACGTCAGCTGATGAGACGGGACGTTTCTGGATTGAGTTGCTATTCACTCCGGCTTTGTACTGTCTAGGATGGTGACCAGCTGTAGCTCTTGAACCCAGCATGGAGGACGCTGACATCCTAGGCTTCTTGGGCTCTTTTCTGTCAAGACTGGTGGATTTGGAGGTTGATCTGATGGTTGTCTGCTTGCCTTTAGAGGCTGCAGAGGCCTGAGTAACCTCCTTGGGTCTGACAACTGCACCACCTGGTTCCTTGTGAGGTCCAGATTGTCCGTTTCTGTCGTGTGTTTTTTTAGAAGGTCCTGTTCCAGCGCGGATCCAGAGGGCTTTCTCCAGTGCTCGCTCCAGTAATTCTATTTCCTCTTTCTCCCCTGGCGGAATATCTGGGTCTGAACATAGAAGCATGCAGACATTATCCATGATTGCTCTCTTGTCTCTACTTGGCTGTGACAATAATACTGACATAAACTCAATTGTATCATTACCTGTAGCAGCAGCATCTGCAAATTCGGAGTCTTCTGAGACATTCTTGGTCTGTGGTGTTCTGAGGGAAAGGTGTGAGTATAGGTATTAAACAGTAACACACACACACACACTAACCAACCAAGAAGACAGCTAAACTAAGTAAAGTTAGGACAGCAAAACATATTATTTACACTAGACAGTGTACCTATGGGTTACACTGCTATGGGGCTGAAATAAAAATGTTTTTAAAGGCCCAGAAGTTGGAAACGTACATTTCAGTGTTTTCTGTTCATCCAACTCCAATTATTTAGGTACTTACATATACCACACCTGAGAAATGACTTCCATCACATTTACCCGTTACATGAACAAACTGAGCATTGCATTGGACATTTCTCCACTCTTGATTACTTGGAACTGCCCAGAGATTGACTTTGGAGTATTAAAAGGCACAGCTGGGATTCATACCCAGGATCTCCTGTTAACTAGACAGGTGCTTTAACCAACTAAGCCACAGTGCCAGTTGAGAGCAACACCTAGTGAACTAACACCAACCACAACTCAGGACAACTTTTAGGTTTAACTTTGACACCAAGGTCAACCGCAAGGGCACACTTACTGAAATGATGAACAACATGTAATTAACAGGTTCATGTTTTTGCAACTACTTACTTGGTCACTGATTAAGTCACTCTCCATAAACCTACTCAAACTCTCCACTCACAGGATTCAGGACTTCTTGTCACTGTGTGTATTGAAAAGGAAACAGCTGGGGGAAGAGCCTTCTCCTACACAGATCCCACCTTTGGGATGAGCTTCCTGCCATTGTCAGGGAATCAGTATTGTCTCTGTATCCAGAGCCATTTATTTAGCACAATCTCTGGCCTGTGTATCTTTTGTCCATGCATATGCAGGCTTCAGTGTCTTTGCCATGCTCACACTGCGCTCTTCTACTTCCTTTTTCCCCGCGACGTTTTTGCAGGCATGTTGTGAGTTTCAGGAGATCAGTGGGATTCAATACTTACAATCACCCGTTTAGTTATTTAAAATAAAAGACACAAAAAAGATTCTTACTGTATGTTTTAGAGTAGATGACAACTTTCTCCCCTCAGGGCCGGCGTTGTCTTGTCATTTTAATAGCGGTTAGAAGTTAATAGCGGTTAGATGTTAATATTAGAGTTAATAGACTATTGAGTTATTAAGTTCCACTATTCACAAACAGCAGAGATCCATTCACAAAAGCATGTTTCTGCATTGCAGGATGAATTGTAACTGCAATGCAAGGTTTGTTAAGTTTAAATCAGGATTTGCATGTGTAATGCAAAGTTGTATCTGCAAAGCAGGACTGCTATCTTAACTGATGTGGGCTTACCAGACCCAAATCAAACAGTATATGTAAATAGTTGTTGAAGTTTGTTTTAAGTAAGTTGTTTTTGAGTACAGATGGGTGGAGTTTACTGCATCAGGACCATTCAAATAGTGTCAACTTAAGTTCTCATTATAAACAAACTAAAATGACATATACTTTTTGTTAATTGCTTAAACCTTCTGACACCCACTGTATTAAATGGAAAAACGCAACAATCCGGAAACTAGGTATGTTAAACTAACCATAATAATAATTTGCTAAATATACTGCATGTGAACATTTGGAAGTCCTTCACCTACAGTTGTGTTGGACTTGTGACTTCTTAAATTGAGTTGAATCCCCCTCTGGCACTGGCAACAGGAGTGAAACTGTGAGCAAATACAGAACAGGAGGGTTAAGAGCTGAGGTCTACTTACAGGCTCTGCAGCATCTCCCTGTAGAGATGAATACTGACATTAATCTTGGCTTGTTCAGCTTTGCATAACTTGATCGCTTCCTCAACCACGGTCAGCAGTGACATGCTTGTGTCTAGAAGTCGTGGTGTTGACAGTGCTCGCGCTTGTTGCTCTGTCGTGTGAACACGCAAGAAACTATTGACCAAAATTTGAAAACTATCGGCTGATGAATGAAGTAACGTTAAGTTCACTCAACGTCCCAAATTGTCAAAAAGGTGCGCAACATGTCGTCGGATGTCATCTAAAGCATCCATAAATGCAACGATTTGGCTTTTTCATGCTGACCCGCGAAAGTTACGGATGCGGAAGTTACATTTCTTCAACGTCGTTCTTTTTACAGAAATCTGAATAACAATGTCCGAATATTCAACAAAGCAATTAACATTCTCCGCTCTTCGCAGACACCGCTCGTCTTTCAAATTGTTTGATCAAAGGAAGACGGTATTCGTTTTAAACTAGCACAAAAACAATTCTAGCTTCTTCTCAGAACTGGTTATTACTTCTCGCGAGAAGTACCATAGCTGCCATGGAAACAGGGACGCTGCTTCTTGCACGCTGCCGCACAATCTCTGTGACAGTTCAGCATGTTACAGCTGCTAAACTTTTAGCTTTTTCGCCCATTTATGTACATACTAGTTACATATTTCATTACACTGCAGTGTAACGACGTGTCAGTGCTGCAGCTAAAACACTACAAATGAAAATAAAAATATTACTGCCATATATGATGGAAGTAACTTGGCTTGGCTTTGAGGGGATAGTTACAAGATATTGCCTCATACCAAGGCAGGGTCAGGACAAACAGCAGTTAGGCAGGGAGCTTGGTTGACATTAATGGCTGATCAAACCAGAAAACGTACAAAACTATGTTAAGGTTGAGTTCAGTAGCACTGAACTATCACCAAAAAGCAGGATGAGAATACAGGGATCAAGATGTGGACTCTACCTGCAGCTTTAAGTAATCCGATCCTGCTCATACATTTGATATGGCTTGTAAACGTGTCATATGTAAGATATGCGTTGCCTATTGTGAATTATTACTCTAAAGAGCATTGCATAGTTATCATTCAGATAATATTTATTAAAGTTGTTCCCAAGTATTCTTTCCTTTATGTAATTGGTCTCCCTATAAGTGACAGTGATTGAAAATGTTGCAAAGGAGAGTAAACAAGGAGGAAATGATGACTGCAGTCCTTGGCCAAGCTGTTGTTGATCTGCTGCATAGAAGAACAACTTCTGTTAATTATCCAACCAAGCCTCAGTCCTGAGGCCAATTAGTTTACACACAGGGCCAGTACATGTCATGCAAATTAGTTCCTATGCCATTCAGTGCAGCTTGTCAATGAATCAGACCATAGTGCTTGCTCTGAATTCACCATGTTCCTCAAACCAAAACAGGATGTGTTATCCTGCAGTGTTTGAGTATCAATGAGTAGACAGACTTTGTGAGGATCAGTCATGATAAACCTATGAGTATGGTCTGGATGTACTGTATGTATAGTTTGTGTTCATGTAGAATTTAGTTTGCCTCTTCTTTCTGCCAGGCCATCTACAGTCGTATCTGGATGTGACTTTCAGCATCCTAGAGCCCCCATACCCCTTTCAGAGGCACAGCTATCTAACTCCATCCTGCTGAAGGTGACAGTGGAGACAGCCTACGCTGGAAGTGAAGGAGCACAAACAAAATAACTGATCAAATGTCACAGTATTGACACAAATGAATAAATCAAGAGAATATATCAAGGAATTATATCAATTGTCTTTGATAAGACAATTCAGAATAGTGATCCCACAGAAACTCATTTATTTACTTTGAGCAATGTTGAAATTGAACGTGTTCAAAAATACAAGTATTTAGGTATTTGGCTTGATTATGATTTGTCTTTCCAGTCACATGTTACTAACCTAAGAAACAAGCTCAAACCAAAAATTGGGTTCCTGTATAGGAATAGATATTGTTTCTCTCTGGAAAGTAGAAGGATTGTGCAGGCTACAATATTGCCAATTCTGGATTATGGAGATACTCATTTCATTTCCATTTAATTTAATTTAATTTATTCTATATATGCATGCCTCAAACTCTATCTTGAAATCACTTGATGCCATTTATCACAGTGCAATACGATTTATCACCAGTGATGGGTTCAGAACTCATCACTGCTCACTATATCAGTCAGTGGAGTGGTCATCTCTAGATCTTCTGAGAAAACAGCATGGTATTTTGTTTGTCTATAGAGCCCTAATAGCTAAATTACCACTCTACCTAACTAGACTCCTGTGTTTTAACTCCTCAAGCTATTCTACGAGAGGCTTCAAACAATATCTCCTGAT
>OMLI01018738.1:25404-36523 GCA_900302605.1 Rondeletia loricata
TCTATGAGATTGGTGCAGTCTTTAACATTGAACATACCCAAAGATAGAACTGAGTGGGGGAAATCAGCTTTTAGTGTCTCGGGTCCTCGGCTATGGAACTCCTTCCAAGACACAGCTGAGCTATCCACTCTTGTCCCTCTGAGAAATTTTAAAGAGCTCTTAGTAGATACTTTTGGGAATGTGACTTGTAACTGCTTTTAAATTATTTGCTGCTTTTGTTTGTTCTTTTCATGTCTCCTTTGTTTTGTACTAATCTGTTTTCCTCTGTATGTGTGCATTTGTTTCCCTATGTCCTCCTGTGTATTTTAGTGTACTATTCCCTATTGCACTTTTTTGCACTTTCATTATTGTATATGTTCTTTGTAAGTGCAGGGACCTTGGTCTCAGTAAGCTTCCCCTGTTGAAATAAAGGTATCAATCAATCAATTATGTACTAGAGTGCAGAACTAATGCAAACATGTATATTCCATTTCTGTGTGCCTGTTCGGTATTCCTCTGTGTCTGTTTTGGATCCCTTGGCTGCTGTGCTGTTTTGATGGTAATTGTTATTTCTCCCTCTCTGATTTCCATCATCATGCCCCCATATTCATTCTACTTTACTGATTGCTCTGATGTGCTCTAATGCTCTAACAGTTTCCCTCAGTTGCCAAGGGTTATGTTAAAGATTGCTGTGGTAACATGGACCTCCTGCTGCATGTCCTATGAGGCGTGTTCATATGTGTGCATTTGATCTAGCATTTGAAAGCCAATCAAGCCATCAGCATCCTGAAACAGCACGCCAGGTCTACAGCTGGCCAGAGTGACAGACAAACAGGATCCGTAATGGCAGCCACAATGGAGTCAAAGACATCAAAGAATCACTCATACGAGTGAGCGTGGTTGTCCAACAGAAGTTTGTCCTGGCGTCTGTCCTTTTGTTTTGTGAGGTCCTCATATGGCAATGGTCAAACTAGCATCCACCAGAAACCTCTGGCTGTGAGTTTGCCAATCATTCCCCCACCAGGGCTTTTAGATCAATGTCTAATTTCTCTCTTATTGAACTGGATTCGCAGCACAGACGCACTTCCCAAAGCAATTAACTGTAATAGCAACAGCTTGCCGGCCCATTGGAGAGCAGTGAATCATTTTGTTAACTTCCCCCCACCAGCCCCCGTGGCTTGGTAGCAGGACGGGGGGGATGGGGGGTGCGCTCACCAATACAGCATCTGACACTGCAGCCGGCTGCCAGACAAATAACAGGCTTTGACACAGACACACACACACACACACACGTAGATTTGCACACAGATGAGATGGACATACACACTAATGGACAAATCTGCATGGCGACACAAACAACCATCTCATACATGATTCATGTGCAGCATGCATGATTCATATGGCTGCACAAACAGCTGCAAAATCAGTCAAATTATGATCTGTAATTGGCAGAATACCCTAGCACAGTGTAAACAGGATAACATGAAGGCAATTCATTTGCTTAACTGTCCAAGTGGAATGAACCATCATGTTATGATTCAAACAAGAAAGGTACATTTCTGTGTGCCTCAGTATTTGAGGCTTGCTTTGGAATAACACATTTTAGGATGTCATTAAGACTCTTCATTGTGTACTGTTTAATAAAAGAATAAAAATAGTGCAAAGGGGCTACCCAAACAAGCAGTGTGACTGAGGTTGAGCCATTAAAGTTGGGTTCATAGTGGTGCCCACTATCGTCTCTGAAGGGCAGTAGGGTGGCGTAGTGAGTAGGGAGCCCACCCTTCAACCAGAGAACCCAGGTTCAAGCCCTGTGTTGGCAAGCATCCACCCTGCTGAAGTGTCCTTGAGCAAGACACTGAATCCCTACCAGCTCCAGCAGGGCTGTTCAGTAGCTGATGCTGCGCTTCGACCTCCCTGTGGAAGGGGGAAAGCAAAAAGAGAATTTCATACGGGGATTGATCAAGTGTCACATTATTATAATATGTCACCAAAGAAGGACTGATTAGCTGGTTTTACAACACTAATAACTGTCATAGCAAAGATAATCACGTTAATATTATGTAGCTCCATAATCTCTCCTCTCAATGTGCCAGATGTGGCTATGTAAGTGCTAGAACTTTGTAATCATTTAGATTTAGAAAAGCAGCTAGTACCTAAGCGAGCAGCAGAGGACATTGCCAAAACGTAATTTGTTTTATGACAAAGATTATGACACAGATCTTGGGAGAAATTAGGGATGTTTTATTTCCAATTTCCAAGTTTGCAAATTACTTGAGTTTACTGTGGTGCTATCAATAAAAACAAGACCGTGTGCAAAGCCACGGAACAGCCGGGCACCTATGTAGCGTGGAGGGGAATGTGTATTTGTGAGTTTGCATGGATAATGGTTGCTGTGTTTGGTTTACGGGCCTGAAAATTAAAACCCGAACCAACCCGAGTGAGTTGAAGCCCGAGCCGGCTCGCCCGAGATCATCACATACAATACTGAGCGAGAGAACTGAGCCAGACACCGACCAAAGCCAAAAAAAAAACAGTCGGTTAGTGTCAGAAAAGGCTGCTCAATTTACGCAAGCGGCGGCTCAAATCACATAGAGCAGGGGTACTCAACCTTTTTTATTAAAGGTCCACTTATTTTATACAAGGTCAATGATCCTGAACAATGCCAGTAAAATGCACCGACATAAATCAACATCCATAACATATACACACTAATACAATGGTGGCTTGCACACCTCACTACGTGCTGACGTGTAGGCAAACGAGAACTGCAGGAACAAACGGTAGGCTTAAGGCCGTTTTCTGTGTATAGTGTTTTATACTGTCAGTTGAATGTGTGTGACATTTATTGTTCATGTATTCTAGATCAGTGGTCTTCAACCCTGGTCCTCAGGACCCAGAGTACTGCTGGTTTTCTATCCTACCAGGCAGTTAATTGCATTCACCTGGCGTCCCAGGTGTAAATCAGTCCCTGATTAGATGGCTAGAATGAAAACCAGCAGGGCTCTGGGTCCTGAGGACCAGGGTTGAAGACCACTGTTCTAGATCACCTGCTTCCCTGCTGGGTTGAAGGTGGATGGTAGTCCTTAGGAAAGTACCATCGACGTACCAGGTATTTTAAAGTGTCATGTGGTTTTTAACAATTCATTGTTTTTATATTTTGGTAATAAAGTGTTTTAAGTTTGTTAATATTTGTTCCCCTGCAGAGCATCTGTGGTGAACTAGCTGCTCTTGCCGTAGGACAATTGTTTTGGTTTGTTATTTGGGTTTTTTCTCTGTCCGCCCTGGCAAGTGTGCTGGTAGCAGGCAAAAATACATGGAGATTGCCCTTGGGCGGACTATTCTTTGTCTTTTTTCCGTTTTGTTTGTTTGTTTGTTTTGTCAATCTGCTGGCTTCCCCTCATAACTCACTAAGTGAATCCCAGCTCGACAGTTAGGGCAGGTGTGTGAATCTTAATGCAGTGAATCTAATTACTGTGTACAGGCCAGGGTCTGCTGTGACTTTAATCACGTGTGTAAATCTTTAATCACCTGGAGTGTAATGCTGCATTCGGGTGATATGGGACTGCTCGTAATTACGAGATTCCTAGTAGGATAAACCGTTAGTGAGCCCCCACGTCATAATTCCGAGTGGGGAACTCTGTATTCATTTCCTACCCCGATCTGACCATAGATATGGATCTGACCGACTTGTTGAACTTCGACCTTTGTGACGCGTTCTTCTGGAATATTCGCCTCTTGAATAAAACAAATTTTTGTAATCTATGGACATGTGTCTGATATATATAATTAACGTTACTACGATATTATTTTTGCGAAACGCTCATATATTGACAAAGTTAGGTAGGCTAACGTAAGCCATAAGCAACTAGCACAGGTAAAGCTATGTCCGGATGCAAGCCAAGGATTCTTCAGTACAGTACAGTACTGAAGAATCCTGCAGGTGTTGTAGAATCCTTGATGCAAGCTGTAGCTGTAGAGCTCCATTTTGTTTGTTTTGGTCCGAGTTGAAATGCACACGAATGCTAGCACGTCGTACGTACGACCTGACTCCTCGTAATCACGATCAGTCCCATATCACCCGAATGCAGCATAAGAATTATCAATTTTACAGTGTGTACTGGTGTGCAGTGGAACTTAGTCCCTGCCCTATTACTAATAGTATTAGTAAAAGCTGGGAAGCAAATTGTAAGGAGGATAAATGCAGGTTTTTATGAGGGGAAGCCAGCAGATTGACAAAACAAACAACGGAAAAAATAAAATATAGTCCGCCCAAGGGCAATCTCCATGTATTTTTGCCTGCTACCAGCACACTTGCCAGGGCTGACTAGACAGAGAAAAACCCCAAATAACAAACCAAAACAATTGTCCTACGGCAAGAGCAGCTAGTTCACCAGAGATGCTCTGCAGGGGAACAAATATTAACAAACTTAAAACACTTTATTACCAAAATATTAAGACTATGATTAATTGTTAAAAACTACATGACACTTTAAAATACCTGGTACGTCGATGGTACTTTCCTAAAGACTACCAGCCGCCTTCAACCCAGCAGGGAAGCAGGTGATCTAGAATACATGAACAATAAATGTCACACACATTCAACTGACAGTATAAAACACTATACACAGAAAACAATACAGGACATGTTGCGCGGTTTTTCTTCTTCTCGAGTTTTCTGGCGGGTAGAAACAACTGGGAGGCGGTGGGAGGAGTTGGGACTTGCAGTTCCGAGCTTGGCCACTACGACAAATCGCCTCGAAGCCCAGAGCTGTTCCTGGGGGCTTGATCTAGACTCTGGTATCGCGAGACTAGGCTTTGTCTGCACAGTGAGGAGGTAAGCTTTGTGTTGTGCGTAATGTTGACCGATAGCAAAGCCTGTTAAGGTTTGTAATGCAGTGATATGAACCTAGATTTGTTATGAACCTGTTAAATGTAGTCGGCAGTCAAATCATAAAAGCGAGTTTGTTAGCTTGTTAAATAGCAAGGCTAACTAGCCATTAGCTAACATGATCTAGTTAAGTTAGCTTTTGTCAAAGTGATGCTGCTCAGGAAGTTGGATGCCATTATCAAATGTTCCCAGTGAGAGATGTTTAAAAAACTTTTCTCACTGGTAACGTTAGTCGCAAGCTACATACATCTAGGCTTTGCGAATAGCTTGCGACTACTGCTGGTAAACACCAGAAGGCCTGTGCTGTGTTGTATGAGCTGCTTTGTTTGTCTCTGTCCGACCATGTAGTTCATACAGCAGCCTTTACTATGTAAACCAAGCCAGTCCCTGCCAGGCCGTGCCAGCTGTCACTCTGTAACTTGTGCCAGAGAGTCACACTCACACTCCATCCCCCTTATCTCCGTAGCAGAGTAAATGAGGTCAAAAGCATAAAGCAGCTGAACAAACTGGCAGATGGCATCGTTTCTTTGACGACCATCATCTCAGGGACAACACCGACCGTGAAGGAGAGTGGGCTGATATCATCTCTCCTGTTTGCTGATTGAACCGCTGTACCACGACACCTCTTTTGGTAAGGATTTGTAGATTATTAGTCTACTATAATTGGGTATGTACAGCAACTCTATCCATCTTTTCTGGTAACGTGTGCTGATTTATCTTAAAACACAGTGGGATTTTTGTCAGGACTGTGGTGCTGGTATTATCTATTTTCTTCAGTGGTTGAATGATTATACAGACAAATTAAAGACAACATTTTATCAGCCTTTATTTGATTATTATGGCCCTGATGACTGCTTTATGTTTGGCCTATAGAATGTCCCATGGCCTTTTTCCCTGAGTCTGGAGTTATTGATATCGATTTGTTCTTGGATGTAATCTGTAGTATAGTGTGTCCCTCCTATCTGTTATTGTCTTGATCTACAACAACTGTGCAGTGTTATATGAAATAGACCTAGCACTATGGTGAACACTGTAGACTCACATTGTTCCTTTGTTTTTTTCCTGAAAAACAGTTGCGCAATCTTGGCTCAAGTAACAGTTTCAGACAACAAAGGCTGAGAAACTAGGGTAAATCCACACTATTATACTGTAATTCACTATTCTATTTCATTGACCTAGTTACTATACACTGCTATAGTGCTGTGGTCAAAACTGTAGAAATACTCATAATGTAATGTTTTAGAAAATCATCACCCATATGATTTATCAATACTGAAAATATCTTACAAAATGTGCTTTTCACTGTTTTGGCCAGAAATATTTTGTAGTTTTCTAATGGGACCTTTTCAAAAACATGGCTGACATACTTCCGCTTCGTCTTTGTAGGGTAAAGATCGGTTCTCACCATTGCCAGCAATGTTAAGAAGCCAACATTCTGTTGCCTCCGACTCTGTCTGTGATCACTTATTTTGTGTTTCAACATAGCGTATAACACAATACAGGTGTTGTCATTGACATAACTTTCTGTTTCTGTTGTCAGATGACTGCATGACTATAAAAAAGTGATTTGATCGAGTGTCGCAAAATGCTAACAGCCCAGAAAGTACCGTTGGCCTTGATTAGCCAGTTAGCATTTTGCGACCCTCGATCAAATCACTTTTTTATAGTCATGCAGTCATCTGACAACAGAAACAGAAAGTTATGTCAATGACAACACCTGTATTGTGTTATACGCTATGTTGAAACACAAAATAAGTGATCACAGACAGAGTCGGAGGCAACAGAATGTTGGCTTCTTAACATTGCTGGCAATAGTGAGAACCGATCTTTACCCTACAAAGACGAAGCGGAAGTATGTCAGCCATGTTTGTGAAAAGGGCCTATTGCACCAAGCTCTGCATCTTTAGGCTAGCAAAAGAGGAATAACTGCCTTTAGGACCATTTAGTAGCATGTGTCGTGCCTGTGCTGTGCTTTATTCCATGAATCCACCTGTAGTTGTGAGTCAGTATAAATGTGGGGATATCAAACCTATTTTGATGTCTTTGACAGAGTCTAGTGAGAGCAATCTGGCTGACAGGAAGACATCACTGATGTCAGCAGAGAAGATGGAGACAAGTGTGTCCAACAGAGCAGGGCCAGTGTATGAAGAGAAAGAGGACACCCTCAGGTAAGTCTCCCTCTAATATGCTGTCAGTGTCGTCCTTGAAAGAGGGCACAGTGTGGATTGTGGAATAAGAATTTGACAAAATAATCGTGCTGTTGTGGTTGTATCAACCAAACATTATACCTCCTGTTCTGCTCTTTTCTTTCCCCAGTCCCGAGGACTTGTCTGAGCTGCTGGCAGCAGGGACCAAGGAGGCTCATGAGAAGGCTGAGAACAACCAGTTTGTCAAGGACTTCCTCAGGGGACACATCCGCAAAGAGCTCTTCAAGGTCAGTCTGAAGAAGAATGGGGAGTATTTTTTTTATTTAACATCTCCTGAGAACTACAGTAATCATATTTTTATCCCACTTTAAATGTTATTAATCTAAAATGAGAATTGAAATGAACTGAACTGAAATGTGATTGCCTCACAATTGACTGCCTAAAAGGAGTCTCAAATGATATAGTAAGTAAATACAGTATAAGTAAGTTAAGTAAGTAAATACAATAAAAAAGTAGATAAACAAAGGAGGCAAAGACAATGAGAAAATAAAATGGAAAGGAGGCAAACAAAATTACAACAGGGATCACACGGGACATAAAAATGAATATTATAAAAAGGCTTTCCCGAGCAAGTGTGCTTTGAGAAGTGATTTAAAAGTGAGTTTCATATTTGCCAACTCTTCTCTCTTGCTCTCCCCATCTCTGCTCTTCCAGCTTGGTGCTGTGGCGCTCTACTATACCTACACAGCCTTGGAGGAGGAGATTGAAAGGAACAAGGACCACCCCCACTTTGCCCCTCTTTATTTTCCTGTGGAGCTGCACCGCCATGAGGCTCTGGCCCGTGACCTAGAGTACTTTTACGGCCCAGACTGGCAGAGCCAGATCAGCTGCTCCCCAGCCACCCAACACTACGTGGACCGCATTCACCAGGTAGGGCAGGAGGACCCAGTGCTGCTGGTGGCCCACACTTACACCCGCTACATGGGGGACCTGTCCGGGGGCCAGGTGCTAAAGAAGGTGGCGCAGCGAGCCTTGAAGCTTCCCCCCACAGGAGAGGGCTTGCAATTCTATCAGTTTGATGCCATCCATAGCGCCAAAGCATTCAAGCAGCTGTACCGCAGCCGGATGAACGAGCTGGAGCTGGACATGGAAATTAAGCAGAAGCTAGTGGCCGAGGCTGTAAAGGCTTTCCAGTTCAACACGGAGGTGAGGGGCAAGGATTGTCTTTATAAACTTGTGGCTGTCAGTCAAGCCTACCTTTTTGTAGCGTAATACCTTACATATGTTTGTGTTGCCAGGTGTTTGAGGAGTTGGAAGAGATTGGTAAGACCATCCAGGAGGATGTTTTAGATGCTGGCATGCCTGTCCATGAAGCAATGGGTGGAGACATCAGCAAATGCCCCTACTATGCTGCCAAAATGGGTATGCTTTTATTCTTCTCTCCGCAGGCATTGTACCACATTAAAACCAGTCATGTATGAATGACATTCTTAAGCCTTTGATTATGTTGTGAAAATCTTGTTCAATTTGTTTTGTGCTTTTGTTCTCCCTCTCTGTCACAGCGGCTAGTGGTGGAACAGCATATGCTTGTCAGCTAGCCATGGCTGTACTCAGACACCCAACAGGACAGGTCCTATTTGCTTCTTGTGTTGCAGCATTGGCTGGATTGGCTGCATGGTATCTCATGTGATCCAGCCCTCAGCCAATTATTGTGCTGCTGGGAGAGGGAGGGAGACAGAAAGGAGACTGCAAGGATCTGCTTCCCCTTCCACTCTTCTACTCTTCTTAATGAAAAAAAAATTTGATTCTACGAATGCTACTTTTTGCTATTGAAGGCTTAGCTGATAAAGACTGTGATATACGGTCGGTTTGACTACTGTTGGCAAAATGTACTTATTGTAAGTCGCTTTGGACAAAATCCCAAGAAACTATATGACCATTAGGAGGTGAACCATCCATCCCCACACCTTCTTACCATTTCTCCTCCCGTCTTTAGATTTCTGTACCTCCCTTGCACTATCCCTCCATCCTGTGTTCTCCCAGTGTGGCTGGTCATATCTCAAGATTTTTACTTTTGTCATCACACACAAGAAGTGTGAATAGTTTGGAGAGATATTGCTGAGTAATGTTTAAAATCTCACTTGAAACCATTTGTTGGTGTGAGATTATATTTTCTCCTACTTATTTTAATGAGTGTCAGATTGGCAGAGAAAGATTTTCATGGTTTTTTGACAAAGCCTGTTTAGAAACTATAATTGGCTATATGGTGATGCATTAGTTAATGATGATGAATATATCAAAATTAATTTATGGTAAGCTTTCTAAAAAATAATAAAGCATACTATGCATATGTTATGCATGAGTAGGATAGCACAGTAGGTTTTCTGCAGAGCAGACTGCTGTATTCAAACGTGATTTTTAATGAAGCCTATGTGTTTTTGTACTGAAGGTCCAAGTAAATTGGACCAAGAAGAAGAAGTGAGGTTTGACTTTTGAATGCAATGGAAAAACAGATCAGTTTACCTTTCAATGCAAAGTTACAAATGGTTCCCGCTATCCAATATTTGTATTTACTTACACCTTGAATGCAGTTCCAAACACCTGCAAGAACACAGCACTACAATTCTGTTGTATTTAGCTGGTTAAAATTCCATCATCACATGTCATGAATCATACTCGGCCTCATATGTGTCCAGTAGTTTACTTGTGTAGTATGAGACAAGTGGTTGGAATCATAAGCACATTTAAAAAGATAGTATATCTACAGTTTCACAACTGTATGATGAATAAACAGCTTTCAGATATTTAGATTTGATTTATTTGGCATTCATACAAAGACATCAAAAATACATAATCAGAATCACAAGAAATGAATGTCTGGATAACCCATTACCTGGTAAAAGCCTGCTTATTTCCAATGGGGTCCACAAATATTAGTGAATACACGTATGGATACGTGTGGATGGACGTCTATTAGCCAATTCTATCTATATGTACTCGTGCATATGTACAGAATTATGTGATGGGGCATCTTGTTTTCTCAACAATCTGTCCCCAAAACTGCCTCTTGTTGATTGCATTGCACAACTTAACCATCTAAGAAAGAACTAATTGATTTATTACCTGTCACACCGGCCTATAATGGGACAAAGGTGTCCTCAACATAGTGAATAGAAGCCATTTTAGAAGGAAATTGCATTCTGTATAATACTGATTCCTCTCCTTTTTGGAATGGATACAAGTTAAACTACATGAAGGCTAACAGTGGCTCAGTGCAGTGGTTTATTATAAACCACTTCAGGCTAGGTAGGATTTGTGAAAGGTACTGATAGTTATGCCAATATGCACCTTCATTAAGATTGTGTGACGATTATTGGTTTGTTCATATGTTATGAAGATTTTATTCCTAATAGTGCACTGCTCTGCTTTTTCAACATGGATAAGGAGGGTAATTGTATACTATGTAAGTGTTTGTAGTGTAAATGCACTATTTTGCAGTTGGTGCTTAATATTGATCATGACACAGTAATGACATTCCCCAAACTTTGCTACTATTACTCCAAGCAGTTTTTCTTTTCTTTTGCTGGGAGATGTTGGATACAGAGTACCAAAGGACACTTACTGATATCACCTTTCAAGCAGGTTCCTGTGCTCTGTGTATTTGCACAACACATTCACACAAATGGATGTGCAGTATTCCTTCATTAGCAAAGCTTATTTAGGCTAACAGAGTTGTAGCACGGCTGTTTGGTCACAGACATGGAAACCAAAATGATGTTGCGTTGTCATGTATGTGAGGGGTCTCAGGTTCTAGCATGTAGATGGCAATATAATGCATTGCATCAGGAGGACTGATGCAGGAACTGCCTAATGCAGTATTGCAGCTCAATGTGAACGGTTATTTTCCCTTTTTTAATATGCCAGTGTGATGTGTGAAAATGTATTTTTGGACATAGGGAATTCTCTTGCATTATCATCAACAGTGTTCTCATTCCCTTTGTGCATCTAACTCGACTAAGCTTTATCAGTGACTGACAAGAATACCCTCATTGTATGGGAGTGAAAATCAGAGTATATTGTTCTGTCTATAATAAAATAAAATAAA